>PVJD01008945.1:0-67490 GCA_004026545.1 Mormoops blainvillei
TCAGCCCACATGAAGGGCGTAACTCGAGGATCCAGCTTGGGTGATAAGGGAAGCTATGCCACTGGACCCTGCAGGACTCCTACCGTATTAGGCCACCCTACCAACACAGGGAATCATAGCAGATCTACCTAATGCATAGAAGCAAAGACAGGGAGGCTGCCAAAATTAAGAGACAAAGAAACGTGGCCCAAATGAAAGATCGAAACTCCAGAAAAAGAGCTAAGGAAAAGGGGAATAAGCAATCTATCAGATGCAGAACTCAAAACGCTGGTTACAAGGATGCTCCAGGAACTTAGTGAGGTCATCAGCCACATAAAGGAGAGAAACACTGATAGGTTGCCTCTCAAAGGACCCTGACCCGGGGACCACAGTCCAGGCATGTGCCCTGACTGGAACTGAACCGGCGACTGGAGGATGCCCAACCCACCAAGCCACATCAGTCAGGGCAACAACATCAGTTTTGTTGCCATCAATTAATACAGTGGCAAATTTTTTTGGTGAAGGTCCAACTACCCTTACCCTAAACATCCCCAAACTACCATACTCTGACTATTTAGATTTATTTTTCTAAAATTCTTTTTGAAACAAAAAAATTAACAGAAAAGTTGCAAATCCATTATAAATAAATTGCCCCTGAACTATTTGGGAATAAATTGATGTTTTGGTGCATTATCACCTCTGAATGCTTTGGTGTGTTTTTCCTATCTATTAAGACGATTCTCCTATAGAACTACAATGCAATTATCAAAATCAGGAAATTGCTATCAACACCTCAAAGGCTGCCAAAATTTTGCCAGTTAATAAAAAATGTCATTTACCAAAAAAAAAAGCCCTTTACAACAAAAGGATTTCAGAACCACACATTTCATTCAGTTGTTCTGTCTCCTTAGTCTCCATTATTCTAGAATAGTACCTCAGCTTTTTCTTGACATTAATTATTTTTAAACTTTTTCTTATTGGGATAGCACTGTTTTTATGGCCCTTCAGAGCTAGAGAATAAATGGATATAGACACGTGTGAGTGCACATACACACATATATATTGACATAAATATTTATTTCTATGTCTATTAGAAATAGACACACAGTTATTGAAAAGCATAAATCCACTTCAGTACCTCCAATTCCATCCCAGCACCTTTAAAGCCACCAGAGTTTTCTCCCTTTCCCTATTTGTGTCTCCTTTTTTGACACCAAGAAACCTAACTCATATCCTTAATATATATAATAATTTGATCAATATCTAGTATAACTTGTCTCCTATCTCTCCTGCCATTTTCTTCCCTCTCATGATGTCCTCTCCACCCTGTTCGAGCTCTGACACACAGCTCTGGCCCACTGTGTCTCCCCCCACTGTGAGCACATGCCTATCTGGCTCTGTCTGATCCTAAAGGTTTTCAGGCCTGATTACTCAGGAAGGGATCAGATGGGAAGAGGAGAGAGAGGGGAACAGAGAAGAGCAGATCTCCTTTGAAGCATTTTTTTTTCTTTTCTCTTTTCCTTCTTGTTTGTCCCTTTAGTTTGCATAATTCTAACATTTTTTCTTCTAATTGCTATTTTTAGTAAGGTATTGACTTAAGAAACCAGATTCACTAATTCATTCCCTTTTCATAATACCAAGTGTACTTTTTGTTGTTGTTGTTGTTTTTTAATTAATGAGTAAATTGAGAGGTCCTGGGTTTTGAGTGAGTCCTTTCCTGGGAATTGAGAGCATGAGCTTGGGTACATGGTCTCAGAGACATCTATTTTGAACTTCCAGAGATCCCCTTTTACTTCACCCCTGGACCTCAGTTGGATTCTGGATAGGGGAGGCTGGCAAGCCTGGGAGAAATCACACATGGCAAGCAGATGTTAGCCCCCTCTTTATCATTTAGGGAATCCCTAGCATCTATTTCAGAGAGTCTATGTTTAGCCCAGAGAGCTGACACTGGCATAGAGTGGTAGATGAGTTGCGTGGGTGGGACCCCTGGCATCCAGGAGAGGAGTCCTCTGGGATTTTCTGGTGACAGGTGCCCTGAGCTTAGGATGTGGGAATTTCAATCCTGATTTCTTCCAGCTGACCCTAGGGAGAAACAACGAGCCTCTGGGTCAGAACAGAGTGAGGGACACTCCTACATAATTAATGAAACTTCTTCATCCCCAAGTCATGACCCCATATGGAGCCTCTGTCTCCTCCTTTCTTCCTTTTATCTCTAAGCAGCTGCTGCCCAAGGACTGATGTGGGTGTGGGGTCAAAGGAGATGAGAGGCAGCATCTATGACCTAGAACATTGTGTATGGGGAAGCAGTAGTAGGAGGTAGGGGTGGGCACAGGCAGGCTCTGGGGCGTTTCCCAGGAATCAGAGACTCTTAAACCCTGAGTTCCAGCCCCTAAGCCAGGACCTACCTCAAACATTCCCAGTGATCTTCACACCACAGGGATCAAAATCAGCCAGAAGGTAAAGTGGAAAGGGGAATTCCTATTATGCCAGAGGGGGTTGTCATGTTTCTGGGTTTCTTGCCCGTTCTTCTCCTTCCTCCCACCATCAGTGGGTAGCTGGGGTCAGGGAATCAAATCTCTGAGTCCCCATTTTACAGGTCTTAGATTTGGCCAGCCACCCCCCACCCCCAACAACCTGCTCCCAAACATTCCTCTAGTCTCCGCCCTTGCCCCAGTGCTAACCCACCCCCACACTCAAGTTCATAGTCCTGGGAACTTCAGTGCTAAGGTTGGACTGGGGTAGGGACTGGGCTTGTCTGTCCTGAGCTGGTTCATCCACCTCAGCCCTTCCTAGAACATGCTCCCTCTCTTCTGCCACACCCTTAGGAAGTGGACACAGATCCCAGGGAGAAGCCGAGATCACCCAGGCAGTGATCAGAACTTCTTCAAGGCTCTCTGTGCCTGCCCCACGTGATATGCTGTGAATGAGTCTCTATCCTCCTGGATTATGTCTAGGGAAGGGAGGGAGAGAGTTTGGCTAGGGGTAGGAGTGCTATTATAGCATCCCTAGCAACCCTCCTAAAGCACTTGCCACACCACAGTGGAGTGTACAAGTGAAAAGGACTCCAGCTGCCAGGCCATGGCCACACCCACTCCACAGAAGGAAGCTTTGCATGGTCCAACAGGCTCAGAGGGGGAACCTGGGTTCCAGGACTGGGTGAGATCAGAAACAGGACTGGATTGTATTGGAATCAAATCTCACTGAACTAGGCAGAAGCAAGGCCAGCCCAGTGGACATATTACTAACTCCCACTCAGTCCAGGATCTGGTGGTGTCTGGTTCATTTCTGTAACCTTAGGGAGGAGCTAGCATGTGAGATGGCATGATGCTTGTTGACTGACAGCACAAGTGAAAGGGTTCTAGACCTGAGGGAGGAAGAAAGGTGAACTGAGGTTAACAGTCACTCCATTGGCCCGGTGTTTCATATAAGTGACTCCATGGAATCCTCACCACAACTTTGTAAGGTAGCCATCATCATCCCTGTTTTACAGATGAAGAAACTAAAGCTCAGAAGAGGTAGACCTGCCCAAGGTCACACAGCTAGGAAGAGACAACCCTGGAGGTTCTGTGCTAGAAGCTGAGAGAGGGGCTACTTCACATTACCTTCCTTCAGCCCCTATTCTCTGTGGGTACAGTTCTAGACAGCAAGTCTGGTAAAAGAAAGCAAAATCTAGGAACAGGGTGCCAGATGTGTGGGGCTAATAATGGAAAGAGACCCACAGAGGTGGGCATTACGCCTCACTTAACCTCAAAAATGCTACTACAGCCTGTGCTTCTCCCAGGAACACAGGGAGCTATGAGGAGAAAAGAGAAGGGTTTCACAGTGTGGACTCTGCTCTGAGCAGAGATTATGTAGTGCTTTCGGAGGACTTCCATCTCGCTCCTATACAGTCTAATTTTTACCAATAGAAATGTTTGTTTGAGCAGCCCTCTCCAATGCACAGGTAAAAGGGCCATGTTCAGTCCCCAATGTCTGGGCACAAGTGAATCTTCACCATGTTTTCCTCTATTAAGGGAAGACAGAAAGAGTCTGGGAAACCTGTGACGAAAGGAACTAAAGAAGAGAAAGGGGCAGATGACAAGGCCTTTTGAACCTGCCTAGAAACGCCACAAAGCATCCCCTCAACTCAACAGATAGGTTTCCTGGTCCTTTGCTTTGGCCCTGGGGCCAACCAGCCCTAGCTTCACCCTGTAAAGTCAGTCAAAGCGGTCATGCACCCCAGAACTCAGATAATGATCCCAAGTTCAAATTCTCAGGTCCTTCTGCCAGAACACACTTCTGTATGGTACCCTCTGGAGGTTACGACTCGCACCCTCACTTCCCACTGCATTCCTCACAGAGCATGCCTGGCATCTCGCCCCATTCCTCTAGGATGAAGTAGTTGCTCCTCTTGCTGTGATTAGCTCCATCATTCCCTAGGCCTGTGAAAGGACCTGGTCAGCAGCTGCCAAAGGCAATCTACATCTGGAAGCAGCTGGGCCAGTGCTATACCGCTCCTGCCATCAAAAGTTTCTCTCCCTCTAGCTGATGTTCTGTCTCTGGGGCCTCACAGAACAGGCCTAAGGCCTCTTTTCTGGGAAGGTTCTCTGAAGGCAATAATCACAGGTCTGTTGTTCTGATTCCTCCAGCCTGGGGTTCCCAGATTCAGCCCAAGAATCCACAGCCCTACAGGAGCAGAAAGGAAGTTTGTGTAGAGATGCTGGCCACCTCAGTCTCCTTGAAGTCTGGGCTGAAACTGAAGCCAGGATATACTGGCAGGGGCTGCTACCCTGGTGTGTCCATTGGTGCTGGCCCACGTTGGAGCTGCGGGCAAAGGCCTTGCCACACTGAAGGCAGACACAGAGCTTCTAGCGGCTTTGGGCCATCTGGTGGAAAAGTAGGTGGGAGCTCTGGCTGAAGCTGTCACTACACTTGCTGCTAGTGTAAGGCTACTGATCCATGTGAATGTATCAGTGCTACAGCAGATCTGAACTGTCTACAAAACACTTGCTGTAATTGGGGCACTTACAGGGTTTCTCACCCTGCCCGTGTGTGAGCTTTGGTATTTAAGGAACTTGGCGCTGTAGCAGAAGTTTTTGCCACACCCTGGACAGGCATAGGGTTGTTCACCCAAGTGGATGCCCTTGTGCTCAGCGCACTGGGTGCTCACTTAAAGCCATGGCCACAATGAGAACACTTGAAAGGCCGTTCTTCATTGTGGGTGCACTGGTGCCATAGGTAGTCAGTGTTTGCTGAAGTTCTTGCCACACTCACAGTGTGAGCTCCGGTGCTTGAGCAGATAAGAGCTGCACCCTAAGTTGTCACCGCACCAGGCAGTTTCTCAGGATGGAGCTAACGCTGAAAGGCTTACCACAGTCTGTAAAGGTGAAGAGTTTCCACCCATGTGCATTCACTGGTATTTAACCAGGTCCTGGCGTGAGCCCCAAACCTCCTCGCATTCTGGGCACTTGTGGGATCGGAGGCTTGAGTAGGAACGACAGTGTTGGATGAGGCTGGACTTCAGGCTGCAGCAACATCCACACTCAGGGTAGGGTTATGGTTTCTCGCCAGTGTGTCCCCAGTAGTGCTTAACCAGATCTGAAGCCAAGTCGAAAGCTCCTGCCACACTCCGGACAGCAGTAGGGCTTGTCATCTGCGTAGCTGCTTTGGTGAATGAGGTCTGGGAGGTAGGTTGCGGTCGGACCACACTCCTGGCACTCAAAGGCTTTAGAGATTGCAAGATAGTTGGTCCTGGCAGGGGCTTCTTCCTCCTCATATCCACAGCCGAGTAAGGATGTAAATGAAAATATCCACTAGCCCCTGCCGCTCTCGGGAGGGTAGGTTTAACCCTCTCATTCACCTGATCGTTCAAGAGCGCCCCATCTGCGGTCGCTGTCAAGGGATTTGACACGTTCGGCCTGGCTCGAGATTCTTAATACCTTAGCGGGACTTTGGCTCCCTCTTCTCTGGGGGGCGGCGACACGAGCCTGTAGGAAAAGGTGGTCGCTGCCGAGGGCACCCTGGGGGCGGACTAGCCATGTCACCTGGTGCTGCACGATACTGAGACTCCATGGCCGCAAGTTTAGGCTCTCCAAATTGCACGAGCCCACTCCGGTACCCCTGGGAGAGAATATCCCACCCCTCCTAAACCAGGCGTTTTAAGCTTTGCGTTTCCACCCATTGGGAAACATATCCCAGCATGCACCGCACGCGCTTCCTGGGCTCGCGCAACGATTAGATAAATAACTACTGCCCTCGAAGTGCTTTCTGCGACTGTGCAAGAGTCAGAGTACCGGATCGAGAACTACAACTTCCGACTTGCTTAATAGCTGCGGTGGCGCTATTTAAAAAGCGTCAGAGAGGAGGTTCCTGGCTACGTTCCTCTCTTCCAGTTCCGCTCCCTCGGATCAGCGGCGAAAGGGGGGCGGAGCCTTAGGCCTGAGCCAAGATGGCGGCTGCGAAACCAACCCCTGCGGACTCGCTCTCATTCTGCCTCGCGCAGCTCACGGCGGCGGCCGGGGAGGGTCTAGGTGGGCTTAAGGACACAGCTACCAACGAGACACCCTTAGGCCGTGCGCTCTTAGCCCTCCGCACGCGCTACGTCAAGGCAGCTGGGGGAATCGAGCGCTTCCGGGCACGCGGCGGGCTCCTCCCCCTTCTCGCGCTGCTACGGCAAGCGTCCGCAGTGGGTCCCGCCCCGTCCCAGACTGGCTCCGCCTCCGCCCCTTCGTCGGTCGAGTCTGAGGCTTCTGCTGGCCCCGCCCCCTCCGTTGCGTCCTCATCGACGCCCTCACCGCCTGCGCGCCTGCGCAAGACCCTGGACTTGGCGCTCAGCATCCTAGCCAACTGCTGTACAGAAGGGGCGTGTCGGACTGAAGTGCGCAGACTCGGAGGCATTCTCCCTTTGGGTAAGTGCTCCGCCCTCATTTCCTAGAAGGATTCCACGCACTCCCACTTCTTCTGTGGGTCTGGGCGGTGTCTTGAGTTCTTTGTGTGGTATCCTGGAAGAACGTGTTTTTGATAGCGGGGCGCACACACTTCTCAAGCTTTCACCCCTCGTTAACGTTACAGCTCTTTATAGTCGAGCCCTCCCAGATCAGTAATTACAGCCATTGCCTGGGTATTGATTGTCGGGCGCCTCCCTCGCCTCTGGGCTCGTGAGGCCAAAGGGGCTATTTGATGACTCTTAGATTTTTTTTGTCCTCCATTTATGAGTTTCATAGCAGAAAATGGCTCCTAAACTGACAGTCCTGTGCAGGGCCGTCATTTGATGAGCTAGAACTTCGGTGATGTAGTGGTCCAGAAAGGACCCCTCCTTGCAGCCAGCTAGACCCCTCCGATGCTAGGTAAAATGGGATAGTATAACTACTTCTCAATAGTGGAGTTGGGAGAAAATGAAATACAGATATAGAACGCAGATATCCAAAGCATGAACGGGGTACTTCAAGTTACTAAGAACTAGTACAGTTAAGAGCAAGTGCTAACAAAAGAGCAAGCTTTTCTGTTTCCCAACTAAGGTGGCGCCTCCTAGTGGCAACGTTGTAAACACAGTTTATGCAGGTTACGCCTGTATGAAATTATGCCGGTTCTGATAAAATCTTAAAATTTTTGGATAAAATGAAACATCAGTATACATTAAATTTGCATAAAATGCATCTGGATCAAAATATGTTTGACAAGAGGTCTGGCACATTAATTAGTCCTCAGTAAATTAAAGGTTTTATTACCCCTCATCATTCAGTCACTGTTCTGCTTTTTAAATATCTCCTGAATCCATCCACTTCTATCCCTCTTCCATCATGTGCCCAGAGACCTGTGCCCGTGTCTGGGCTGTACTGGTAGCTGACTTGGTCCAAGTCACTCTCCTTTCTCACCTGGATTATTGGCAACAAACTCCTTGGTGCTTCCCCTGCCTTATTCTTTTCCCCTATAATCCATTCTTCCCACTGGTTGCCAGATTCCATCACATCACTCCCATTCTTGAAGACCAGTATGTCTCCCAGTGCCTTCACATTCAAGCCCTGATTCCTTGGCCTGGAATTCGAGGCTCTTCATGCGGTTATAGCAGACATTGGGTCTCACCTCTGGACCTTTGCAGAGGCTGCTTCCAAACCTGAAATGCCCGGTAACAACCCCATCCATCATCCTTCTAGTAAATACCTACCTATTTAACCTTCCAGACCCTTCCGGTATTTAATACTTCCAGAAACTAAGTATTAGTTTCTTCTGGAGGACTGCTCTCTCAGGCCACATTCTTGAGGTGATTAATGAGAGAGCAAGGAAGAGTAGAACCCTTAAGAGGTCAAACTCTCTTGCAGTGACTATTCTTCAGTGTGTGAAGACAGACAGCATCCAGAACCGAACAGCCCGTGCTCTGGGCAACTTAGCCATGGAACCTGAGAGCTGTGGGGACATCCATTCTGCTGGTGAGAAACCTATGAAGATAGAGTTGGCTAGGGCTTGGGGTGGGAGAGGGGCTTGAGTGTCTGTCTTTGCTCATTCTTACCTTCCCTTACCTGTCCTTACCTTCCCTCTCCAGGTGCTGTTCCCCTACTCGTTGAGAGCCTGACGGCCTGCCAGGACTCACAGTGCCTGCAGAGTGTGGTTCGTGCCCTCCGCAACCTGGCAGACTCACCCCAGCACCGCCTGGCCCTGGCACAGCAGGGCGCAGTGCGCCCACTGGCTGAGCTTCTGGCTGCTGCCCCAGACCCTGCACTGACCTTGGCCCTGGTCCGTGCCCTCCTGGAATTGAGTCGAGGCTGCTCCCGGGCCTGTGCGGAGCAGCTAAGTCTGGGCGGGGGACTAGGCCCACTGGTCAGCCTGGCCTCCCACCCCAAAAGGGTGGTACGTGAGGCTGCTATCCTGACCCTTGCCAATCTGTGTGCCCAGGGCCTGGTACGGCCTGCACTGGGCAATGCTGGCGGTGTGGAGGTGCTACTGGGTGAGCTCCAGCGGCGCCGGGGACCCAGTGGGGCTGGCCCAGCCTCCCAGCAGCCCCTGGTGCGGGCTGTGTGCTTGCTTTGCCGGGAGGCCATCAACCGGGCCCGGCTGCGGGATGCTGGTGGTTTGGAGCTGATGATGGGCCTGTTGCGGGATCCTCGTGCCAGTGCCTGGCACCCCCGTGTCGTGGCTGCCCTTGTGGGCTTCCTCTACGATACAGGGGCCCTGGGCCGGCTTCAGGCTCTGGGACTTGTACCTCTCTTGGCTGGGCAGCTGTGTGGTGAAGCTGGTGATGAGGAAGAAGAGGGAAGAGAAGCTGCTTCCTGGGACTTTCCTGAGGAGCAGACTCCTGAGCGAGTAGAGGCTGGAAGTTTCCGAAGCCTGAGGTGAGTGCCCACCTGAGCTTTGGGATGGGGGTCTGTGTCTTCTCTGGCTCTCTTCACAACCCTTACCCCCATTCTGTCTCAGTAAGACTTCCATTGTCTCAGTAAGACTCCCATTAAACACACCTTCTCTCCCCTCGGTCCACCCTTGACCTTGGAACTACCCCAGCACCTCTGAACTTTGGGGTCCAGACAGGTTCACTGGAAGGGAGTATGTGCACTGGTTGTAATAGTATACTCTGGAGCCTAAGTTCTTATTTTGGTATCACCACTTACAAGCTGAGTTATCATGGGAAACTTAACTTCTCTGAGCCTCTAATTCCTTGAATATGAAATCAAGGATAATAATAATACCTACCCCATAGAGTTGTTGTAAAGATTAAATGAGGGAACTTTACATCTTACCTGACATTAAACACTGCTCAATAAATGTCAACTGTCTTGTGAACTCTCTGACTTCATCTCCGACCATTCTCCCTGGTGCCCACTACACTCTTGCACAGTGGCCTCCGAGCTAGATTTTTAACATGACAGGTAAGTACCATCTCAGGGCCTCTTTGGTTGCTGCTCCCTCTGCCGGGAGCCCTCTTCCCTCATATGCTTTGATTAGATCTTACCTTCTCAGTGGTGGTGCCATTACCACTGCTTTTGGTTTTTGTTTTTAAATTTCTAATAACAAGAACTGAGAAATATAATCACTTTACTTTTATTTATTTTTAGAGAGAGGGGAAGGAAGGGAGAAAGAGAGGGAAACATTGCTGTATGGTTGCCTCTCATGAGCCCCCTACTGGGGACCTGGCTCACAACCCAGGCATGTGCCCTGACTGGGAATCAAACCCTCACCCTTTGGTTCACAGGCCAGCACCCAATCCACTGAGCCACACCAGCCAGGGCACCACTGTTTTTTAAATGTCAACTTTTCCCTCTTCCGGCTCCTTTCTATTCCTCTTCATTTTCTCGATATGCATCCCTTCACTAACTCCACACTAACATACCTTATGGTTTCCGTGTTTATTTTGTTGTTTGTTTCTGCTTACTAGAATCTAAACTCTAAGAAGGTAGGAAGTTTTGTTTTGTTTATTGCTTCTCCCCATCACCTCAAATGGGGCTTGGCACATAACAGGCATCAGTCATTGCTGAATGAGTTGGGGTTTTTCTTCCTCTCCTCCCCTTTCTGTCCCTCTGGGCACTTCCTCTTCCAGGCTTCTGTCACCTTCTTTTAGCCCTCCTCCCTTGCCTGGGCTCTGAGTTCAGTCTCCTCTTTCTCCCCTCTGCAGGTCGTGGCTGATATCCGAGGGCTACGCTGCTGGTCCGGGAGACATCTCTCCGGACTGGTCTCCGGAGCGTTGTCCGCTGCCTCCGCCGCCTGAGCTGGCGGAGCCAGTCAGCCCTGCCCGGGGCTCAGCCTTGGTGCGGACGCCTCGCGCACTGCGCACGCCAGGCCGCAGTCCTGCCGCGGCTGAGGAGCCTTGGGGCCGTGAGGGGCCAGCGCTGCTGCTGCTTTCCCGCTTCTCCCAGGCTCCAGACCCAAGCGGGGCACTGGTGACGGGCCCGGCCCTTTGCGGCCTACTGGCCTACGTGACAGGTGCACCAGGCCCACCGAGCCCACGTGCACTGCGCATCCTGGCACGCCTCACCTGCAACCCTGCCTGTCTGGAGGCCTTCGTGCGCAGCTACGGAGCTGCGCTGCTGCGTTCCTGGCTGGTGCTTGGTGTCGCCCCGGACGACTGGCCCACGCTTCGTTCCCGGCCCCTCACCCTGCGCAGCCGCCACCGGGAGCTGGGTGTGTCCCCTCCCCCGTCTTCCAGTTAGGCCTTCAGTGAACTCAGAACCCTCACCTCACCATTCCACCCTCTCACTAACCTCTCAGTCCAAACAACCCTAGCCGCCAGGAATGAGGACGGAAAGGCTCCATCTTCCTCCATCCTGCTCCACTGTCTCAGCCTATAAAGTTCTGCTCCATACTTTGCCCAAGCCTTGGGGCCCAGATACCCCCAATCCAGACTTGGCCCCAGCTACTTAGAATTGTGCCTGTCTACATTTCCTCCCCCGGTCCGCCCTTGGTTCTGCATTATCGCTGACTTGTGAACCCAGGCTCAGACACCATGTCCTTCCAGGTCCCACCACCATTTCCAACACTACCAGGGACTGCCCTCTTGCCTGCGTCCTATTTCAGTCCTTGAGGGCCCCGACTTACTCCCTGACCATCCCACTTCCTGTTCCTGCCCCCTTCACTTCCAATTCCTAGCATCTGGACCCCATCTCTCCAGAGCCTGCCAGTCATTCTCCTTTCCTGTGCCCTTATTTCTTGCCCTGAGGTTTTACCCATCTTTCTTTCAGGGACCCAGAGGCCTGCCTTGTCCATCCCACCCAAATCTTAGACACCAGCTCCCAACCTGACCCACTCTGCCCATCCCCGCAGGTGAGATGCTGCTGCAGAACCTGACTGTGCAGGCTGAATCGCCTTTTGGAGTGGGTGCCCTCAGTCACCTGCTGCTCTCTGGGAGCCCGGAGGACCGTGTGGCCTGTGCACTGACCCTGCCCTTCATCTGTCGGTGAGGGGGATGTGTGTGCCTTGCAGGGGTCAGGGGAGCAAGGTGGCTATTCCCTGGGCCCACCCTTTTCCACCTTCTGATGAATTCCCTTTCTCCTCAAAGGAAGCCCTCTTTGTGGCGCCGGCTACTTCTGGACCAGGGTGGCCTTCGTCTCCTCCTCTCAGCACTAACTCGGCCAGCTCCGCATCCACTCTTCCTCTTCTTTGCCGCAGACTCCCTTTCCTGCCTCCGAAGCCTGATGTCTCCCACTGCGAGCCCAGCCCTCCCACCTGCAAGCACATTGGACCTAGACCCGCCCTCCCCTTGCCTCTATGAACCTCTGCTGGGCCCAGCCCCCATCCCAGCCCCTGATCTACACTTCCTGCTGGACTCAGGCCTGCGGCTCCCTGCCCAGCGAGCTGCGTCGTCTACTGCCTCCCCTTTCTTCCGGGCCCTGCTAGCTGGCAGCTTTGCCGAAGCCCAGATGGACCTGGTACCTCTTCGAGGCCTATCACCCAGCGCAGCCTGGCCCATTCTGCATCACTTGCATGGCTGCCGGGGCTGTGGAGCAGCCTTGAAGCCCATTCCCCTGCCAGGCCAGCCTCTGCTGGGCTCAGAGGCTGAGGAGGCACTGGAGGCCGCTGGCCGTTTCTTGCTGCCTGGGCTGGAGGAGGAGCTAGAAGAGGCTGTGGGGCGCATCCACCTGGGACCCCAAGGTGGCCCAGAGTCAGTAGGTGAGGTATTCCGCCTGGGCCGTCCCCGGCTGGCTGCCCACTGTGCCCGCTGGACACTGAGGCCAGGGCAGTGCCCGCGGAAGCGAGCCCTGGCCTTAGTGGGGCTTGTGGAGGCAGCAGGTGAGGAAGCAGGTCCCCTGACTGAGGCCTTACTGGCTGTGGTGATGGGAGTTGAAGTAGGGAGCAAGGGTCCCAACCTAGACTGTTGATATCCCCTTGGAGGGGACCCAAGAGTCAGTTGGCTATGAAGGTGGCCTCCCTCAGAAAGGCACGGGGAGGAGGCTAAGCAGAAGTCACCACTGAGGACTAACGAGAGGATGGAACTAGACCCCATGATGATGGGCTGAAGACTCAGGAGTGAGAAGCCAAGGCCAGGGCCTAGGCATGGGACCCATGAGATGGAGAAGAGCTCAGGGCCCCAAGCCCCTGGCTTTGCCCAGCCTTCTGGAGTTGGGATTAAAACTCTGGAGTTGGATACCCCTGTTGTGTGGTGTCTCTGCTTACTTTCCTGTAGGCATCTCTTTACCCCTTCACCCATAAAACAGAGTCTTGGCCAGGTCTCTGTCTCTCAATACAGGCCACCCTTGGCATGTAGGAGTTTTAATAAGTAAAGTGCAGCCCAGGGATCAAGAGTTCCCAGGCTTCTCCTTAGGATGTGGTTTTTGGCCCCTAGGAAAGCCTGCTTCCTGCTCAGGTGTCTTCATTGCTTAGACAGCCCCTCGACTGGACACAGACTTTGGTCAGGGCTGAGAGGGTAGTGCTGAGGAAATGCCATGAGTTTGGCAGTGTACAGCCAAGGCCTTGGCATTACTGTTTTCTGAGTGTCCATCACCCATTTTGGGTCTTCAGTCTCTGGGTCCGTTTTCACCTGGGCCAAGTATCCTTCTGCTGTTTGCCTGAAAGAAGACCTGCTGTAGTCCTGGAGTCCCTGAAGCCATGCCCAGAGAGGGTCAGAGTCTTGGGCTGGCACTTAGGTGAGGGAAGAGCTCATGTTGCTTTGGTCTCCAAGGCAGGGCCTCCAGCACCCAGCTCCCAGATCACTGACCACTCAAGTGGACAGCCTAACTTTGAGGAAGACACCTGGACTGAGTCTGTCAGCTAGCCTCTGGGGAGCTAAGGCTGACACTGTTGTCTCTCTGCCTCTCTCAGCATTTGTCCAGGTCTTCATTTATTAGGCTGTGTGTTAGAGCCACCCAGGCAGCTTTTTAAAGGATACTTTAAAATATTGATCCCTCAGTCCTTTCTGATTGATTTGGACTGAGGAGAGAGTACCATGGGCATCAGTGTTTTTAAAAAGGCCCCCAAGTTGACCAGTGTGGCGTGATTGGACACTGTCCCGCAAACTGAAAGGTTAAGGAGTTCAATTTCTGGTCAGGACACTTAGCTGGGCTGTGGGTTTGGTCCCCAGTTGGGGCGTGGGCAAGAGGTAACCAATCAATGTTTCTCTCCCTCTTTCTCCCTTCCCCTCACTCTAAAAATAAATAAATAAAATCTAAAGAGCCCCTGGGTTCTGATTTGCTGCTGTTCTCCCCTCAACCTTTCAGTTTAATTAACATGGCCTGTTGCTTTACAAAAAAAATACGGAATTAAGATTAGTTCTTGTATGGATCTCAGCTCAGCATCAGGGCTATATTAAAAGAGAGAGTATTAGCAAATATAGCTACACAATTGAGAGCCATCTATGGCACTATGATTCTTATTATACTTTTTCTGAATTACAGTCTTCAAACAAGGACTGTATCCTACCCTTGTTAGCATTGTTTTAAGCATTTGCCCCATTTACAACAGAACATTGTATACATCAATTCCACATCTGAAGAGATGTGTGCTGTAAGGAAGGTTACATTTTAATTAAAAATTATACATATAGCCCTGGCTGCTGTAGCCCAGTGGATTGAGTGTCGGCCTGTGAACCAAATGGTCGCTGGTTCGATTCCTCAGTCAGGGCACATGCCTGGGTTGCGGCCAGGTCCCCTGTTGGGGGGCGCGAGAGAGGCAACCACACATTGATGTTTCTCTCCCTCTCTCCCCCTCTGTCTAAAAATAAAATCCAAATAAAAATAAAAATTATACATAAAGCTCATGTTAAATATTAAATACCATCTTCACCCAACGGAACCACCATTTTGTATGAAAAACTTTACAATGATGCTTTTCCATACAGCTGCAGCAGCAGATGAATACAATCATACCTTGGTACTTGGCTTCAGAACTCAAACCCTGTATTTGTCACATTTGGAGAGAAAAAAATGTTTCAGCACTCAGTGCTTGCTCAGAACTCATCACACTTGCAAGAACTTGTATGAGTCACAGTGCCGCCCCACTAGAGAAAATGCTTCATCACTCGTGTTTGGTACTTGTCGGTTTCAGCACTGGTCACGAGTTTCGGAACAAATTACCAACAAGTACGGAGGTACTACTGTATCTTACAAATGCAATAAGAGTAAACCTATTCTTTTGTGGCATGGTGGTGGCACATCAGCTCATGTGGCCAGCTAGTTGTTTTTAATCCTCACCTAAGGATAGTTTATTGATTTTAGAGAGGGAGAGAGAAACATCAATCAGTTGCCTCCCTTACACACGCTGCCTGGGGACCAAATTGAACCCACAACCTTTTGGTGTTCGGGACGACACTCCAACCAACTGAGCGACACAGCCAGGGTATGGCCAGCTAAGTTTTTAAGGCTGAAGTGCACGTGTCTGGACTCAGGTCTGGGTGGAGACCCACAGTCCAATGGCTGCAGCACTATTGTGTGTGTCCGTACCCATCTATAGAGTGTCTTGATTTATCAGGTGTACGTTTCTTTGTGTTGCTGAAGTCTGTGTCTTTCTTTCTTCTCTCTATTCAACAGTATCTTGGAAAGGAGCTCTTTTGGACCAGGTCTGGGTCACCTCACTGTTGGGGAAGGTCTTTGTCTTGAAGGCTGGCTGGCTGGGTGTTTTCTGAGTCTGCATGAGATTTGTGCCTGGGTTTTAGTTAAACTGTGTCTGTGTGTCTGTTTTCAAGTCTTGGAGAAAAGGTCCTGCTTTAGAGTCTGTGGAAGGGCTCATTGTGTCTCTGTCTCTGAGGGATTTCTTTGTGTTTTAGTATTGTGCCTTTTGGGATCTCTGTTTATGTCATTGTCAGCGTCTCTAAGGTAAGGTCTCTGAGCCTGGGATCTGACTGATTCTTAGAACATCATTTCTGCCCCCAACCCCAAAATTCTATTTGAATTCAAAGTCTCTCAGGAAAGGCCTGGGTGGGAGGGGGGCTCTGTCTGAGACTCGGGGTGCTAACTTTGGGAGGTGTCTGCTTGGGGGCCTCAGTCTGTGTCTCAGAGTCTCACTGGGCGGAAGATGCGGGGCATGGTCTGGAAGAGCCACTTCTCCGACTCTGGCTGTGGCCGCCTGGGGCTCCCTGCAGCTGAGGCCAAGGCTGGGGTGTGGCAGCCTCCCTACAAGCAGGGGGGCTGGGCCTGCGTGGACGGCAGCCCTCCCTCCCGTATTACACGCCCCCACCCAGGATTCTCCCGTCCATTGCCCCCCACTCCCCCCACCTTTCCCTCTAGCTCCATCCCAACGGATCCCGGCTTCCTTACATGGTCACGGCTGGGCCTTCAAGCTCCCGGACGTCCTCCCCCACCCCCACCGCCCTCCGCCCCCACCGGACACGGCCCCCGCCCTGCAAGCCCAGCGTGGTCCGCCTGCGCCCCACCATGGAGGACCTGGGTGAGTGGGGCCCGAGTCCCCTTCTACCCAGCCCTTCACCATCCCCAGGACCGGCTTCCCCATCCTGGAGCCCCCTGGCACTCCCCCGCATCTCCTCATCCTGCCTCCTGTCTTCTCGCTTCTGGTCTCTGCCCGCGCCTTCTTTCCGACTCCACGTCCCCCTTCCTGCCTCTCCCTTCCTGCCTCTCCCTTCCTGCCTTTCCCGGGCCGGTCGCGCCCTCCCTTCTTTCCTCGCTCTGCTGCAGACGGATGGGCAGGGAGATGCAGTGCCTGCCTGTGTGCGCCTGGGCGCAGGGGCTCTAGGATGGGAGGGGTTAAAGGGGTCTTGGGTCCGGGACTGGGAAAGTATAGACAGGAAAGGAGGCTATTACATCAAGTTCTGGAAAAGAAAGGGGCTTGCCCCAGGGTTTTGAGAAGGAAAGAGTTAAAGGTTCCTAAGTTTAGTAGGGGTCAGGTAGATGCCAGGGAGAGGTTAAGGGTTCCACCTCGGTGCTCAGAGATGAAGAGTAAAGGGGAACTTCTAGGTTCTGGAAGAGAAAGGGGATGAGAGCGGCGGATAGTGGTGTGCGGGGCGAAGTGGGGGAGGCATTTTGTTCTCCCTGTCTGTTGGAACTGGGGTTGTAAGGATGTGCCCTCCAACTGTGAGACACAGGGGTTCCAGCACCCTGCAATAGGGGTTGCTGCTCAGTAGGGGTTCCAAGATCTGGTACTGGGGAGTATAATCCAATCATAATTCAGGTCCCTGCAGATTCACCAATGAGGTGCACAGGGTGGGACCCAGTCCTGGAAGTGGGCCAGAGCTGAGTAGGCCTGGTAAGGTCGGGGAGGAATTGGTGGGCGTGGCAAAAGAGCATCCAATCAGAAAGCTGGGTGCCAGGCATGTAGCCAATTGAGCAATTTGGGGTGGAGCCAGATTTGGCTCCAGTAAAGAGCCAATTTTGACTGCATTAGGGAAGATTTTGAGAATAAAAACCAAAAAACCAAAAACCAGGCGGCTGGATTTGTGCACAACTCCCAGGATGAGCCATTTGGGATGCTCTGGTCATAAATATTCCTTGCTGCCCTTCCACTTCTCTGCCTTGGTCTGGCCTTGCGTTTCCTTCTGGTTCTTGGCCTCTGCTCCCAATACTAGCTTCTGTCCTCACACACTGCCCTCTTGGAACCTTTATCCTCTCACATCTTAAGGCCCTGTCTTTGCCCTAACCTTGACCTCTCAACCTCTCACCCCGATGGCCTGCCCTTGCAGATGCCCTGCTGTCTGATCTGGAGACCACCACCTCACACATGCCAAGGTCAGGGGCTCCCAAAGAGCGACCCCCGGAGCCCCTCACATCTTCCCAGCCTTATGGCCACCAGCCGCAGGTGAGATCAGATGCTGGGGACTGGGGCAGCCATCAGGGCCAGCCTGGCCAAGGCTAGGGGAGTCTGGGCCTGAATGAGACAAAGTACAGGTCCATCATCCCACACATGTGTGTGTCTCTCTCTGTGTAGATGGGGTCTGGAGAGTCTTTAGGAGCCTCTGGGGACAAGGACCATCTGTACAGGTAAGGGGCCTGGGAACTAGGGGATGGGAAAGCCAATTGAGACTCAAGGTGAGGAGACTTGGATTCCCCACCCTGAACCCAAGCTCCCACCCTGTTTCCCAGTACGGTATGCAAGCCTCAGTCTCCAAAGCCTGTGGCCCCTGTGGCTCCTCCGTTCTCCTCTTCCAGCGGTGTCTTGGGCACAGGGCTCTGTGAGCTAGACCGGTTGCTTCAGGAACTGAATGCAACTCAGTTCAACATCACAGGTACCAGGGTTACTGAGATAGGTCTTGATGGCGTGGGGTCAGGGCAGGGAAGGGCAGAGATTAAGGGGTATAGATTTGCCATCGTAGCTAAAAGGACAGAAAGCCTTAATGGGTGGGGTGGGTAGAGCATGGCCCTATGTCCAGCGCCCTTCTCTCCTCTCTGCAGATGAAATAATGTCTCAGTTCCCACCTAGCAAGGAGACCGCGGGGGAGCAGAAGGACGACCAATCTGAGGACAAGAAAAGGCCCAGCCTGTAAGTTTGGCACAGCTGTCAGGGCAGGAAGAGCAGTGATCAGTCTTGGATGCCTGAGTGGAGGGATCATTACTCTGGGAGGCTCTGGGCTGACACAAGTTGTTTTCTTCATAGCCCTCCCAGCCCGTCCCCTGTTCTCCCAAAACCTTCGGCCACCTCGGCCACCCTGGAGCTGGATAGACTGATGGCCTCCCTCTCTGACTTCCGAGTCCAGAACCATGTGAGTCAGGCAGGGGGTGGGCCATTGTGGTTTTGTGGCTCCCTAACCCATTTTAGACCTTTCCACATCTGCTACCTTGCTGACTCAATTCATGTCCTCCCTGTTGTAGCTTCCAGCTTCTGGGCCAACCCAGCCACCAGTGCCAAGCTCTGCGAATGAGGGCTCCCCACCCCCACCAGGGCCGACTAGCAAGGGCAGCTTAGACACCATGCTGGGGCTGCTGCAGTCCGACCTCAGCCGCCGTGGCATTCCCACTCAGGCCAAGGGCCTCTGTGGCTCCTGCAATAAACCTATTGCTGGGCAAGTAAGTGGAGCTCTGTGAGCAGGGTGATAGAGACCCGTGTACCCATGACCTTCGCTGAGAGCCAGCTTTTGTGCTGTTCCTTTTTAATAAGTAACTCTGGAAAGTGGGTATTATTGTTATTCATATTTTACGAATGAGGAAACTGAAGCTCTGAGTCACACAGCAGGGGCGGGATGAGAATCCCTACCCAGTTACCATCTATTGTGGCCCTTCTATGTGGCAGGCACAAGGCTACTAGGTCCTCGACGAGCCCCCATCTCATTTGATCTTCACAAAATCCTCGTTGGCTCCACAAAACTGTTTCCCCTCTACTAGAGTCTGGTTTGGTTTTTGGCTTACTGACTGAGCAGATATTATGACAATAACTGTGCCCAGTGGTTGACATAGATTCTCCTGGCAGATAAAGTGCCCGGCTTCCATCCCAGAATTTCCAGTCTGAGCAAAGCAGGTGGCATTATGACTTTCATGGGCCTTAGGCACTTTTGCCTTTATATGTCCCTTCCTCCATTAAAAAAAAAATTTAAAATTGTATTTTATGATTGTGTTAATGTAAAGATGAATATATTACTATTATATGTGGAATCATTTATTTCTAGCTCTGTTTTTTCTTCTGACTTTAAAAGAAATTACATTTTCATGGGCTCCTAAAAAGTACTGTGGGCCCTAGGCAGTGTTCTGGAAGACCTGGATTGAATCTCCATCACTTACAAGACTGAGTGACCTGAACATTAGATTCTGCATCCTCATCTCTCAGAGATGAAATTTGAAAAGTGCTATGTAATCCTTAGCTCACTGGGGACATGGTAGCCCAAGGGCCACTCTGACCCCGGCCTCACCCCCAACTCGAAGGTGGTGACTGCGCTGGGGCGTGCCTGGCACCCTGAGCACTTCGTTTGTAGTGGCTGTTCCACCGCCCTGGGAGGCAGCAGCTTCTTCGAGAAGGATGGAGCCCCCTTCTGCCCTGAGTGCTACTTCGAGCGCTTCTCCCCACGATGTGGCCTCTGCAATCAACCCATTCGACATGTGAGCCCTGCCTGGCCCACAAGCTCCTGCACGGTCTCACCCCGGGAGCCTGTGAGATGGGCTCCATCCACTCAGGGTCCCCTTCCTCCCGCCCCCGCCTCCTACCACCTCCTCCCACCCCAGCGTCCCTGCACCTTGACCTCTTCCATATTCCTTTAGATTCTGCCCTCTCTCTTTGACTCCCAAGTTCCTCCTTAGGTCTCCCTTGCCTCAACTCATATTTTATTCAACCCACTTAGGCTTAGAGTGGTAGAGGGCGGGACGACGGGATAGAGGGTAACACTGAGTGTCCACTTTCATTTCCTACAGAAGATGGTTACTGCCTTGGGCACCCACTGGCACCCGGAGCATTTCTGCTGCGTCAGTTGCGGGGAACCCTTTGGAGATGAGGGTGAGCTTGACTCCCGCCTTCAAAGCCATGGGTCTGCTTTACATCCCGCCTCGCACCCTTTGGCTCAGTCCGCTAAGACCTCTTTAGTACTTGGGTCCATGAATTTTCTCCTGCTCGATTCTGGCCCCAAACCCTCCCTTGGATGGGTTCCCATCCCATCCTCTTCCCCTCTGCCTCACCACCGCCACCCCCCCCCCCCCAACCCCGAACCTGCCCCGTCACAGACCTTGTCCCTCTCTCCGGACTGCTCACTCTGGCCCCACAATTTTCACACCTTGTAGGACCTTTTCTTTCAGCCCACTCGGTTTGCGCCCCTAGGTTTCCACGAGCGCGAGGGCCGCCCCTACTGCCGCCGGGACTTCCTGCAGCTTTTCGCCCCGCGCTGCCAGGGCTGCCAAGGCCCCATTCTGGATAACTACATCTCAGCGCTTAGTGCACTCTGGCACCCAGACTGTTTCGTCTGCAGGGTGCGCTCTGTGGAGGCAGGGCCTGGGGGGATGGGCCAACGGGAGGCGGGGAGCGGGGCGGACCGGGAACCCGAGGTGGGTGATTATTCAGGGCTGGGTGTTTCTGTAGGCGAGGCTGCAAGACTCGGTGGGACTGTGGAGTGGGACGGTGGGGTGACGGGCGGAGAGGGGTTATTCGCCTAGTAAGTCGAGTTATCTGGTGGACCGTTCAGGCGCTGATTTCATCCTGTCGCTACCTCCTTTCCCCAGGAATGCTTCGCGCCCTTTTCGGCAGGCAGCTTTTACGAGCACGAGGGCCGCCCACTGTGCGAGAACCATTTCCACGCGCGGCGCGGCTCGCTGTGCGCCACGTGTGGCCTCCCGGTGACCGGCCGTTGTGTGTCTGCCCTTGGCCGCCGCTTCCACCCGGACCACTTCACCTGCACCTTCTGCCTTCGTCCGCTCACCAAGGGATCGTTCCAGGAGCGTGCCAGCAAGCCCTACTGCCAGCCGTGCTTCCTGAAGCTCTTTGGCTGACTCTCGGGCCCCCAAACCCCGCCCTTCCCGAAAAGCCCGTGCTCTCCAGACCCCAAGGCCTTGTTCTCTGAGCTTGGGGCTCTCCCCAACTCTACCCTATGAGCACCGCCCGCTGTGGAGGCCCGCCCCTAAGGTATCTTACCCTACGTTCTCCTGGCCAATCCTAAGGCCACACGCCCCCAAAGTGGGACGTATACTGATTAGCACCCTTACTGAGCCCTTCGCTTTATTCTCACCCTCGAGGGAACCCCGACTGCAGGAGGGCCCTTGCAATGCCGACTGATCAGAAGCCAGGCCGGGACATTCCTCCCCGCTCTCCCTCACTGTTGTGTGCACTTTTTTGTACCTACATAAACACACAGTCCACTTTGCACTGGTGCTGTGTCTCTGCACTGGAGATCCTTGCGACGCGAGGCCCCACCCCTCCCGGCGATGGTTCTTTCTGTAGCCGGTTCTAGGCCACCACCGTGTGGCTGGAACGAGTCCTGCAGCCTTAGCTTTCACGTATCAGATGAGCCCTACGCTGGAAAGGACGGCGACCAGAGCTACTGAGCCAGCGCATGAGCTCGAGCTGCGCCCCACAGAGCCTTCCTGCCTTCACCCGCCACCCCCGCCTCCAACCCCCTTCAGCTCGCTGTATTTTTGAAATAAGCACTTAAACTTTTTCCAGTTCCCCTGACCCCCACCATCTTGTCTGGCAAGGTTTGGTTTTTTGTTTTGTTTTGTTTTGTTTGTTTGTTTGTTTACCCTTCCTGTAAGACATTCAGAGACGGGCTAGATCCGGAAGTGCCCATCTATGCCTACTCTTTGGATCTGGGCACTTAGGCACAGCTTCCCTTTTACTATAGTATTGACTCATAACATCTCCCCCAGGCAGTGGGTGACACTCGGTGTGGTCCGGGCAGTGGCTGAGGGAAGCACTGTGGGCTGGAGGAGTCAGAAGGAGGCTTCTAACTGGGAGTCATGGAAGGCTTCCTGAAGGAGGTGACACCTGAGCTAAGTCCCAACAGAAAAGCGTGGGGTCTGGGGGCGGTTAGATGTGGAAAAGTTCAGGCTCCATATGAATCTCCAAGCCCCAGAGGCCTTTCTGAGCCCTCAAACCTTCACCTTGTACCCTGCAGTCCTGTAGGGAGGGGGCATGGACTCCTGGGCCCAAATTATAGTGGCCTTTGAGGATGGAAACGATGGGTCCTCAGAACCCCTTCCAGCTCAAGGAGGAGTCAGCAGCCAAGGAGGGCATTTGTGGGCAAGAGACAGGTGAGGTGCTACCTGCTCTTACCTCAGGCAGACCCCCAGATCCCTTCCTCTCTGAGGCTCCTCTCCTGAGGTCTCCCCTGGCCGCCTGCCCTTCTCCTTTCACATATTCTCTCTGGGCATTGCTGTCCGTCCCCTGACTTGTAACCACCTCCCCGTCTGGAGAATGCCCAAATTGGTCATCTCCAGTCTCCACTCATTCATTCGCCAAGTGTTTATTGAATACTTACTGTGCCAGGCTCCATACCAAGGGCTGGGTGACCACAGGGAACCAAGTAAACATGTTCCTTGCCCTCATGGAGCCGAAGTCCATCTAGTAAGGGAGACAGGTGACAAGTGACAAGTGTGATGAAGTAATGGGACACCTCTGACAGCTTAGCGCCTCCATAGTCCTTCATAGTACTTATCACTATTGCAAATATTTGTTTATGTGTTGCTTGTTTATGTTTGTCTCTGAAACTGGAATGCAAGCTCCTGAGAGCTTGTCAGATGACATGTTTTTGTCAGATGACATTGTCTCTTCAGTGTCTAGTATGGTATCTGGTATGTTGTAAGTGCTCGATAAATGTTTGTTAATGAAGGAAGGAGCAGGGAAGAAAGGAAGGCAGGAAAATGAGACGGGAAAAAAATAGCTAAGAGAAGCTGGGGAAGGGATAACTTTAACCAGACAGAGAAGGCTTCTATGAAAATGTAATGTCTAAGCTGAGGCGTGATTGAGAAAAAGCCAACCAGGTGTGCCTGAGGAGAGCATTCCAGGCGGAGGAAGCAGCAAGTGCAAAGGCCAGGATGTAGAAAGAGCTTGGCATCTTGGGAAAAAGGAAACAAGGCCAGTGTGGCTACATCAGAGCGAGGAACGTGGGGAGTAGCAGGCTGTGAGATCAAAGAGGAAACAGGAGCCCCATCATGACAGGCTTTGAAGGCCAGAGTGGGGCCTGCAGCCCCAATGTGTCCTCTCGTTTTGGCACTGCATTTCTCTCAGGCGCTTCAAATTCATCACCCCTGGAAGCAGACACTGTGGGTTCCTTTCCCACAACTGCTTTGCCCACCTGGGACATCAATGTAGACAGGTCCCTTATACCCAGTCTCCCCAGGTGCTTCCTGAGTTTCTGTCTGAGGGTGCTCTCTGGTGGAAGGAGAATGCTCATGTACCCCTTAGGGCTGAAGTGGGTGGGGAGGTTTTGGAACCTCCAACTAGTTAGGGACAGGGACTGGTGAAGAAATATCCCAGCTGCCTGGCTGCCTGAAGGTCAATTCTAAGGTGTGTTCTCCACAGAGGGTCCCCGCTGGGATCAGATTCCAATTGTTTGCAGTTGTATTCTGTCAGTGGACACATCCTTTACTGGCTTTTCTCACTTCCCAAATCCTTCACAGTCTTTATTGGGATCACCTCCCCAGTAAAGTCCTTGGATTCCAGTTCTCATTTTGGGGGTCTGCTTTTTAAGGCATTGCTTAAACAGAACTCATTGTATTCCTCATCGCGGGCATGAACCCAACTGCCATAAGCAGACATCCAAGTCTGGTCAATTCTAGAAGAAAGGCAGAGAGAGATACAGCTATCCATCAACCCCCTCCCGTCTTGTATCCAGCCGTGTGCTGAGCAATAGAACTCCAGAGATGAATCGGATCATTTCCAGCTCTTGGGGAGGCTCTAGCCTGTTGGGGAGACAGACCTGGACCCAGAGAAGGGCCATGCAATGTGCTTGGAACTGTATCAGAAAAGCCAAGAGAAGTCTTTTCTAAAGAGGTGATGTGAGCTGGATACTGGATGCTCAGTAGGAGTCAGCCATTTGGGAGGCAGGGAGGCCTCCAAGCAGAAGGAAGGTCCAACTTATGCAACAGTTTGGGGGTATAAAAATACACAGGCCGGGCAGGACAAAGGGATAGAAAGGAAATGGAAGGAAACTCCAGATTTGGTGCGGGAGCAAGGGAAAGGGCGGGCAGGAGTTGGAGCACGGCAGGCCTTGAACATCAGGCTGAGGGGCTTCTACTTCCTCCTGAGTGTGACGGGGAGCTACGGAGTGTGTCTGAGCAGTGGTGTGACAATGTCGGATTAGGGTTTGAAAACGATCTCTCTGGATTAGTCAGAACCGGGGGGCTGACTCAGCTAGGCTCCCTAGGACAAGGCTGAAAAGTAGGCATTTTTAGGGGGTGAAGTGATTTTGAGCCTGAGGCACTGGGGAAGGTGTAGGGGATAAGACCTAGGAAGGAGTGTTTCTGAACTTGAAAAGACCCACCTCCCCAAGACCAGCCTCCAGCCTTGATGTGACCTGATTCAGCTAAACGGGGGACAAGGCCTGGATGATTTGTCAGCTCACTGCACCTGAGGTAACCATTAATCCCTCCCCTGGGAGAATCCAAGGGCTGGTCCCTTGAGGGGCAGATGTTGGGCAGAATGGAGGAAGACACAGAGGCAGGTCTGCAACCAGGGCCGGGGGAGCAGAGGGTCTTAATCGACAACGCTGCTGACATCCTGGTCATTGCTGCTTATTTCCTGCTGGTCATTGGTGTCGGCTTGTGGGTGAGAAGTTGAGCGGTGCTGCTGGGGACCAGGTTTCTGGGGCATGGGGGGGAAGTCTCAGGGAGACCTCAGGTAGCAGTAAGGGCACGATGCCCTAGATCTTTGAGGGAGAAACCAGGGGTGGGGGAAGGGGGGGCAAGCAAGTCTATTCACCGACCCCTACCCCCACAAGTAAGTCTTTTGATAGCCTCAGGGAGGCTCAGCCAACACTCATTCTTTGTCTTCCCACTTTTGGATTGGGCTAGTAATTTCCTCAGGAACAGCATTTTAAATGACTCCTCTGTTCCCGTCTATACTGTGGCTGATCAGAGCCCATAGGCCTGATCGAAAGCCCTGAGGAAAGGCAAGCCAAATCTAGCCACACTCGGGCTTGGGTAGTTGGGCCCCAGATTAGGGTGTGGGTGGCTCTGGGTGCCTGGGAAGGGGTTGTGGGGGTGGGGTGTGAACCATCAGGGAAGCCAAGCACTAGTTAATCTTCAGCCTGAAACAAGGCTGAGGAATGTGTTGAGGAGGCTAATGAGGTCCAAAGACATGCCCTGAACCCAGGTCTCCCCAACTCCTGTCTCCCAGTCCATGTGCAGAACCAACAGAGGCACTGTGGGCGGCTACTTCCTGGCAGGACGAAGCATGGTGTGGTGGCCGGTGAGCGAGGCTGTGCTGTGGAGTGGGAGGGGGCCTAGAAAGGCAGCCTGGCTCACTCATACCTCTGGTCACCCAGGTGGGGGCCTCTCTCTTTGCCAGCAACATCGGCAGTGGCCACTTTGTGGGCCTGGCAGGGACGGGTGCTGCAAGCGGCTTGGCTGTGGCTGGATTTGAGTGGAACGTGAGGCTCCCTTTTTGCAAATAACCCCCACCCCCAGTGGGAACCCTTGGAATGGTCATACTTAGGTAGGCTCCAGGCAGAGGGAATGTGAGCCTGGAGGTGGAGCTTCCTGATTGTGGGGTGGGGTTGGGCTTCAAGTGAAAGTCACAAGTCTGCATGGAGGCAGAGGGATATAGGAAACGACCACTTTCAGGGTAGAGATTATGTCCTGTTCCTGACTTGCTGGGTGAGCCTGGACCAGCTACTATCTTCTGTGGCCTTGATTTACTCCTCTCTGAAGTGAGGTGAACAGCCTCAAAGATAGTGAAGTGCTTATTCTTATGTTCTCTGAAATTGTGGCCCAATGAAGAACTCTGGGCCAAATTAAAGCCCCTTGCAGAAGTAGGAGGGAGACAAAGCTCTGGGACTGAGACTCACCTTGGAAAGTTGCAGAGATAAGAGTTTCGAGCTCAGGGCTCCCTGGAGGAGGAGGCCTCTGAGCTGAGCCTTGATGGTTTCTTGAATGGAGAGTGGAAGGGGCCCTTCCGGCAGAGGCGGGGGTCGGGCTGAGGGGTCTGTGCTTGGACTCACATGGTTGTGGGTAGGGGTTAGGGGCCATCTTGGGAGGGACTGGCCAGGGGACATGGCCTGGGAGGGCATGGAGGGCTCTAGTTAAGGGCTCAAGAAGGTGTCAAGACCATGTCCCTTAATGCCCAGGGCTCAGGGATATCGTCCGCATTTTGCGTCCTCTGGACCCCAGACGCGAACTTGCCTTTAGAACAGCATGTTCACAGAGAGGCCTTTCATACTTTTGGTGGGGGGGCAGAGGGACGCGCTCACGGCAGGTTCTCAGGGAGTCACTCTCAGCTGTCGCACTGTGCTTACAGGCGTTGTTTGTGGTGCTGCTACTCGGCTGGCTCTTCGCGCCCGTGTATCTGACCGCGGGCGTCATTACGATGCCGCAGTACCTACGCAAGCGCTTCGGTGGCCATCGTATTCGCCTCTACCTGTCCGTCCTCTCGCTTTTTCTGTACATCTTCACCAAGATTTCGGTGCGCACGCGCGGTGGGCAAAACTGGGCCCTGAAAAGGCAGGATCACGGAGGCAAGGTCTTTAGAAAGCCTTGGAGCGGGTGGAGCAAGGAGAAACAGATGTTAAGATCCTTAGGGTGGCAGGGCCTGGAGGGCAAGGATTTCTGGGGCGTGGCCACAGTGGGTGGGACCTGGGAAGACCAGACCATTGAAAAATGAGGGAACCTCTGAAGCGTGGCCACATAGGATTGTGGTCTGGGCAGGAGATGGACCTGGGTCTCTGCCCTGGCCTTTGGGTACTGACTTGCGTGCTCGCTCCTTCCCTCAAGGTGGACATGTTCTCCGGGGCGGTATTCATTCAACAGGCTCTGGGCTGGAACATCTATGCCTCCGTCATCGCGCTCCTGGGCATCACCATGGTCTACACTGTGACAGGTGGCTGTGGCAGGGGCTTGGGGAAAGGCGTAGGCTTGGGAGATGTGATAAGAGCGTCACTCGGCCATACTCTCTGCTCACCAAGCCCTGCCTCCTGTTTCCCAAGTGCATGAGCCTGGAGAATGGGTCATTTTGAAATTTGTTCTCCAGGAAGGGGTACCTTTTCCATGTTAGAACGACAGGGCCTGTTCTAGGAGCAGCCTGTCTGGGCTGTCCCCACTGACCCAGGCCCATTGTAGGAGGGTTGGCAGCGCTGATGTACACGGACACCGTGCAGACCTTCGTCATTCTGGGGGGGGCCTTCATCCTCATGGGTTACGGTATGTCCCAATGGGGGAGAGGTGCGGAGGTCATGTGTTGCAGGGTTCTCCCTCTGGGAGCTGGGACATCCCGTTCTCAGGCATATGGGTTGTAGGGAGGGCCTTGGTGGGTCACCGGGTCCCCTGACGGTCTTGCCCGCACAGCCTTCCATGAGGTGGGCGGGTATTCGGGGCTCTTCGACAAATACTTGGGGGCAATGACGTCGCTGACGGTGTCCGAGGATCCGGCTGTGGGCAACATCTCGAGCTCCTGCTATCGACCCCGGCCTGACTCCTACCATCTGCTCCGGGACCCTGTCACGGGGGACCTACCGTGGCCCGCTCTGCTCCTGGGGCTTACCATCGTCTCAGGCTGGTACTGGTGCAGTGACCAGGTGCGGGGTCAGGGCTTGGGTGGGGAGCAAGGCTGGGGCAGAACCAGAACCAATGTGGGTGGGGCTGAGGTGGGTGGAGCCTGAAATCACGTGGTGCCAGGGGCTCGAGGGCGAGCTCTGACAGGGCATGAACCCTGCCAGAGTGGAGCTAAACCCGAGGAAGCCGGATCCACCCGGCCGAGACTGTGTATGGAGCAGAATTTCTACAGCGCTGAGCCAGGCAGGGACTGAATTAGAGTGGCAAGCTGAGGCGAGGCCTGAGAGGGAGGAGTATCCGGGACTGGCCGCAGGTAGCTGAACGTCCCCTGGTCACAGGTCATCGTGCAGCGCTGCCTGGCGGGGAAGAACCTGACCCACATCAAGGCGGGCTGCATCCTGTGCGGCTACTTGAAACTGATGCCTATGTTCCTCATGGTCATGCCCGGCATGATCAGCCGCATTCTTTATCCGGGTAACGTATGCACCCCAACTCAACCAAGAGCCCTGTCCCCCATCCAGGCCTTTTCGTGTGTAAGGATCCGGATGCCTGCTTCCCATATCCATTAACAGTCCCTAAGACTTGGGAATCCGGTCATCCAGACTCACCTCCTTCAGAAGTCCTTCCTCGCCTCCATTAGAATTCCCAGACCCCACTTGAGGGATCAAAGTTCCCAGACCAGGACCTGTCATAGCTGTGTCGCGCCCTTTCCCCCAGACGAAGTGGCATGCGTGGTACCCGAGGTGTGTAAGCGCGTGTGCGGCACTGAGGTGGGCTGTTCCAACATCGCCTACCCGCGGCTCGTCGTGAAGCTCATGCCTAATGGTGAGGGCGGGCACCCAGGTTGACCCCTGCCCACTGTTGCAAGCATCCTTCAGAGACTGCCACCAAGAGGAATCACCCATCGCCAAGCCTGCACCCTCACTGCTCCCGTTGGCCCACAGGTCTGCGTGGACTCATGCTGGCGGTCATGCTGGCTGCACTGATGTCCTCGCTGGCCTCAATCTTTAACAGCAGCAGCACACTTTTCACCATGGACATCTACACGCGCCTGCGGCCACGCGCAGGGGACCGCGAGCTGCTGTTAGTAGGACGGTGAGACTGGAGTCCCCACCCCCCACCTCCTGACCCACGAATCAGCCCGGGATGGGAGCAGGAAGCACCGGTAGGGTTAGGGAGAGAATAGGGTCCTGGGCGAAGTCTGATGGCTGCTCAACACAGGCTCTGGGTGGTGTTCATCGTGGCAGTGTCGGTGGCCTGGCTACCTGTGGTGCAGGCGGCACAGGGCGGGCAGCTCTTCGACTATATTCAGGCAGTCTCCAGCTACCTGGCGCCTCCTGTGTCCGCGGTCTTCGTACTGGCGCTCTTCGTGCCCCGCGTCAATGAGAAAGTGAGCATGCGTGAACAATGTTTGCTTGGTGCAGGGCTTTAGACATCGGAGAAGGCTGACACTCTCTATCCCGCAGGGTGCCTTCTGGGGGCTGATTGGAGGCCTGCTGATGGGCCTGGCGCGCCTTATTCCGGAGTTTTCCTTTGGCTCCGGCAGCTGCGTTCAACCCTCCGAGTGCCCAGCACTCCTCTGCAGGGTGCATTACCTCTACTTTGCCATCGTGCTCTTCATCTGTTCTGGCCTCCTCACCCTTGCAGTCTCACTGTGCACGGCACCCATCCCACGCAAGCATGTAAGTGCCAGCCTCTGGATAGGCACCAAACATGTACCACATGGGCCAGTGCAGCCCTTTCCAACCCGTTTGCCAGTTTGCTTCCAGGTACACCCAGTGGAGAAGACCTGATTTTCTGTTAGGGACTGTTGAGGGCAGCCTGGAAGTTCAGTTTGAAGTTGCATTTGCAAAGAAAGCACAATGTTTTTATTTAATGACGTTTATTTGAGGGGGTTTGGGGGAGGTGGCTTGATGAAGACAGTAGGGGAAGTGATTAAAGCCCCCAACGTCCTCGGCATGGCCTTTGGAACTCAAAACACAGGATATGACTGGCGGCTGAGAGGCCCACAAAAGGGTTTGGTCTTGTTCTGCTGCAGGGCCAGTGCCCCACGGCTGGGCCGACTGGGTGTGGGGGTAGGAGGCCGGATGAAAGTGCCAGGCCCTAAAGGACGGGTTCAGGATTCCACGGGTGGAGAAGTGGGGGGAAAGGCAACAGGAGAAAATATAAGCAAATACCCACAGGAAGGAACACTGTTAGCAGGGCTGTAAGACTGGAGGCTAAAGTACTATAATTTAAGTGCAGACAGAATACCTGGGGTGATGAAGCAGGGCCAAGAGATTTAAACACCCAGCTAAGGAGCTTGGGTTTAGCCTGAGGGCAAAGGGCAGCCAGAGGTCATGTCTGAGTGAGCTGAGCCTGAGTGAGGTGTACGGGCTGGACAAAGGGAGACTAGGAAGTGCCGGTGTGGACGAGACATCAGGGTCTGCGGTTGGAGGAACAGAACTCCCACTTGGTCCCTGCTCCCACCTTTCCCTAGCTCCACCGCCTGGTTTTCAGTCTCCGGCACAGCAAGGAGGAGCGGGAGGACCTGGACGCTGATGAGGTGGAAGGTCCAGCCTCAGCCCCTGTACAGAATGGGCACCCCGAGCATGCAGTAGAGATGGAGGGTAAGGCACTGCCCCAGGAGGTGGGGCTAGGGAGCTAGGGGAGCCCCAGGAGGTGGGGCTAGGGAGGGGAGCCAAATTCCCTCAAACTAACTGTGGGGCTTCCATTTTTCCCAGAGTCCCAATCCCCAGCACCAGGCCTGTTTCGCCAGTGCCTGCTCTGGTTCTGTGGAATGAGCAGGGGTGGGTCAGGTAGTTCCCCACCTCCTACCCAGGAGGAGGTGGCTGGAGCAACCAGGCAGTTGGAGGACATCAGTGAGGACCCACGATGGGCTCGTGTGGTCAACTTCAATGCCTTGCTCATGATGGCTGTGGCCATGTTCCTCTGGGGCTTTTACGCCTGAAGCCACCTGTGTTGGGACACCATGAGGCACGGCTAGGGCTAGGCTCAGCCTCACAATGACTGTGGGTGGGGAGCCTGCAGCGGTAAGAAGGGGCAGGGGGGAGGGGGAAGGCCAGAGTTCCCCTTCTCTCTAACTTGTCTCTGTCTGTGGCCCAATCCGATTGGCAGTTACATACTGTGAGGCCGTGGCCAACCAGCCACAGCAGTTCCCCCATGCGAAAATAAAGCCGCCTGTTCCCCATGCCCTGCTGTAGTCAAAGTGTTCTTGCTTCAGGCTCTTAGCCCTCCATCTGGGCTGCTCACAAGACCTTCTTTTCTGGAGACAAGAGCCATGTGGCCCTCCATTCATCCACCTCTAGCTGGTGCTTCTCAGTCTTCCAGCCTGCATCCTGCAGTCCTGGGGAGAGGTCATGGGGCTATTGGTACTGCGGGGCCTGCTGGGGAGCAGTCTGGGCTGACCCTGGAGAGGGGTAAGGAGCAGCACAGGCTGGGCAGAGGCTCTGTGCCCTGCTCAGGCTTCCCTTGCCTCTGCTGAGGGATCTCTTGACATAAAATGAGGCTAAAACCTCATCTGGTTACAGCAAGAACTCACTGAGCTAGCACATGGTAAAGGGATGGAATGAAATAGGCGCCAAATAAAAGATTAACACCCATGTTTGTAAGCCTCCCCTCACTCCCAATTCTTCAGTGCCCACTGGAATTTCTTACAGAGACTCAACAATGACATAGCCTCAGGGACCATCTTAACCTCTCCATTCTCCAGACAGGGAAACTGAGGCCCAGACTTAAGCTCACAGAGAGAACCCAGATCTACCGCCTCCCAGGTGGAGGGGATGGGGGCAGGCACGGCCCGCGGGGAGAAGGCCTCAGAGGCCAAGGAGCCCAAAGGGTGTTACCTTTCAAGAACTCTGGGAATAGCTTGTCCAGCACTTGGTGTGTCTCCCTGACGATGGCCCAGCTCTCTTTCTCAGGACCTGGATGGAGGTGCGGAGTTCTTGGGTCCCCAAGCCGAACATCCTCTCCCCACTCTACTTGGAGTTATCAACAGTCTAGGTTGTGAGCTTCTTACCTGTCCGTACTTGGTTCCTCAGTTCCTCCAGCTCTCTTGGGAGGGGCCCATCTTTCCGCAGGGCTCCAAGCACCAGCCCATGTGTGGCAGCCCTTAGGACAGTCTCAGGGCCTGCCATCTGGCTCAGAACAACCTGTACCCGGTCTGGGGACCCAGAGACAGACTGGTACCAGGGAGGGCCACTCCCCAAACTCTTGACCCCATCACCTGGCCTCATCCCTGTCTGCCCCCAGAGGCCCTCGCCTGGCCTGGAAGGCCATCTCTCACCCTTGCCTTTCCCACTTCATCTCCTATTGCTCCAGTGCTGTGGCCAAACCAAAATGCCCAATTTCCAAATACAATTTCACAGCAGCTCACGGAGGTGGGTTTATTGTGCATGTTTGTAACGGCCAGTGAGAATAAGCACCTTTTAACATATGACCAGCAGACCAATAAACTCCAGTACTTTTTTCCTCAAGAAGTGACTCTGGATGGAAGAGAAAAGTGATCCCCCTGAGGTAACTAAAGGTTATAACCTAATTTGAGTAACTGCATTGCAATATACAAGGCACGTTTACATAATCACCTTATCTGACCCTCATAAAAACACCGCAGGCAATAAGGCGGGCACGGTTCACTCCATTTTACGGATAAAGTGAGCTTCATGGCGCATGCGGCTCTCATTCGAACGCATCAAGTCTTAGTCTAGAGCTCCCTCCAGGACACCAGGTGGACTCCAAACTGTCCACAGCTTGTGGCCCTGAAGCTGGAGGAATGAGAAGCTGACCCCAGGTGGGCGAGTCTAAGGCTGGGAGAACACGGCACTTACTTTGTGACTGGTCCCAGTGAAGAAGGTAAGGTTCTTGGTGTCCCTCAACCAGCTGCTGCAGCTCAAAGACACTGAAAGAAAGAGAGTGCGATGGGGGAGGAGAAAGCAAAGGCAGGAGTGAACAGCCACCTGTTAGCCCTAACCGTCCATGCTTCATCGGTCCTTCCAACCCGTTTGCCACTTCCTGTCTACCCCTTAGGCATTACCCACGCACCCCACAGCCAACCCCCCTTCTTTCTACATCTAGTCGTCCATTCGCCCCACCCGCCCACTCTTCTTTCATCCAACGAGTATATCCTTTATATCTGCTCTATGTTACATGCCCAGCTGTACTCAAGCACCCACGCTGACCCCACTTCTGGTCAGTGGAAATGAAGAACCTACAGCAGAGGTGGGCCTGGTCAAGGGAGGCCACTGTGTAATAGGAATAAGGTGCATGTGTGGGGAGTGGGGGGCCAGCAGTGATGAGTGGGAGGCACCGGGCTACTTACCTGGAGATCAAGCGATGTAGGGGGACCCCCAAGGACAGAGACAGAGATGGCCAGAAACCTGTGGGAAGTTGGAGTCAGGAGTCCCAGGCAGGGGGACAGACTGAGAGACATAGGCCTTGAGACCAAGGGGTTGGGTCACCTGTCCATAGTGGCTCCATCTGATTGGCTGAAGTGGGGTCAAGTACCTCTCCCCTCTGAAGGAAGTGCTTCAGGACCAGCCAGAGCCGGCCTTCATTCAAGGTCTCTATGACGAGGGCTTGGACTGCCCGGTAGTTGGCATAGATGTGGAGGGCAGTGAGGAGGAAGAAACAGCCGAGGCTGAAGCTGGAACGAGAGAGTGAGGTGGTCAGCAGGGGCAGAGGCCCAGCTGGGCACCTCCGTCCCGCGCTTGCCCTTGGCTTACCTAGGGCAATCTGACACGAGGGGAAGCATCAAGAGGCTGACCAGGAGCCCTGCCAGGTTTACCAGTGTCTCCTGGAAAATGGCAGATGGGTTGGGAGTTGGAGGGCTCCCCTCCAGGCTGGACTGAATAGCCTTGAGTGCCTTTCGCAACATTTCTCCCTGCCCTAGAGCCACCCAGGTCTCCCTACACTGATGAGGGTGCCTAGTGAATTTTTAACATTTGTTAAATTTTTAACAATTTTTAGTGAGTGTGCTGTCATTTAAAAGATACCAGCTGCTTCTCTGCCCAGGCAGATACAATGCGCTTGAAACATTTTCTCTGTTTCACAAGAGTCACCTGAGTATCTTATGCTTAGCCAAGGAAATGTCCAGAGAATGGGGAAGTATTTTTTTGGTGGTTAAAAAAGGCTGAATTCTCCATAGTCTCCTGGGTATGCAATTACCAACAGACACTTTTACAAAGGGGTCAAGGAATGACCTAGGAAGAAAGGAACAAGATGTAAACCTCTTACCCTGAGAATCAATGTTCCTAAATCCCTCTGATGGCCTGAGATGGCCTGACTGAGCTCACCCTAGGAGAAAGGACCCCAGGCCACCTGTCCCCAACTTATCACAATGGAAGAGGAATCTGGATCGGTGCTCCTGACTACTGGGGTCTCCAGGAGGGCTGGTCCTGGCATAGAGGGGGGCTTAAGCTGGACAGCTTTTCTTACCCAGCCATTTGGGTAAGGGGTGAGCTGTGGAAATAAAGGCTGTGGGTGTGACAGTAAACTGGGGACAAGAAACCTTGGGAGCTCAGGAGCAGAGGGAGCAGTCCCCTCTGGGTGGGAACTGTCATATCCAGCAGCCACATTAAGTGGTAACAAAGCAACATCAGCAAAAAGCAAGGGCCCGCTGCGGGACTGAACATGTCCCAGGTTGCCCCTGCGATGTGTTCTTGCCTCTGTGGATTGAGGAAGCCCTGAAGCCTTGGAAAATACAGCTGGGGGTGGGGGAGGGCTGAGGGTTAGAAAAAGAGCAGCTGGGAGATGGCAGGCACAATACTGGGAGATCCCAAAGATGGAGGCCTGGGTTGTACTTATTTCTTCTTCCCTAACAACCTACGGGAGACAACGGGGAAGAGCTAGTACAACCAGTTCCTGTGAAAAGGGACATGTCCAAGGGGCCCCAGGGAAATGGAATCGCTCTATGCCTTACTTCATCATTGGTAGAATGACAACAATGAGTACCTCCTGACAAGGCCACTACAGGAATTTAATGAGTTCATACAAATGATATACATGGTTAATGTTTAATACATACAGGGCTGGTGTGAGTTAAATGATGTGATGTACATAAGCACTTAGCACAGGGGTTATGGGGGACCTAATACCTGCAGGGTTCAGCCTGTAGAGGTGATGACATCCCTACTCCAAGCTCCCTTGGTCAGGTGAGTGGCTGGGCCAGAAGGGCTGCTAAACTGCTGAGTGGATCCTCTGGCCAGTCAGTGACCCCGGCCACCTCCCATGCTGAGCACTTTTTGATTTGCCAAGTACTTTAACATGTGGGGCCTCACATGATCAGAACACTCACCTCCCAGAGTGGGGCTATGGCCTAGAGAGGGTGAGGGCTGGGGCTAGGGCTCACTCTTGGCCACTTGGGCCATGGGCAAAGGCTAAGATGGTCGGCTTGGACTTACTGCTACCAGAGCCTGTGCCCTCACACCCGATTACCTAACCTGAAAGTCAGAGCAGGGAGCACCCGCATTTCTTTCTGCATATCTCCCCCCCATCACTCCCAGGAGCACTCAGATGCTTCTGTCCATACTCCCAAATTGTGAGCAAGCCTGATGCGCTCCCCCACCCCGTTCTCCCTCGCACCATCCCCCCAGTTCTGCCGCTCACCTGGCTGCTATCCTTGGCTGACACATCGGCCATGTTGTTTCTCCGGGCCTGATGCATGGTCAGTGCAGCCCGAGTGGCCCCACCAGCCACGCTCACGATGCACTGGGTGGGGAAAGGGAAGAGTGAAGGTGTACAGTGGCCATGAGCTCTGAAAACTTCTGTGGGTAAGCCAAGTAAATGGCTCAAACCAGCTGGAAAAAATTAGGCCTCAGGCAACCATGCAGAAAAACCCCGGATGCTGTCCTTGGTACTGGTTCTCACTCTGCACTTCTCCTAGGCCCACTCCCATTTTATTCCAGGAGAGAACTCAAGTTCTGCTGCCATACGACCGGCCCCAGGGACACTCAATTTTTCTGCCAGGTAGAGGCCCAAGGACCATTCTGAGCCCAGAACTCCTTGCCCTCCACCTTCTACTTTGCCTGCACCCGCCCCCTTGCTGAGCTCCCAGGCTCATTCTGGTTTCCAAGTTTACGCTTGCACTCTGACCGCCGTAACTAAAACTCGACTCTCCTCCTGCCCCCGTGGAGGCCTATTCAAGTCTTCCAGGCCAGTTCAAAACCCGCAAAAGTGATCCTGACCTCCACAGGGAACCTGGATCTCTCCCTCTGTGATCTAAAGCTTACTGATGAGGGTCACTGATCGCCTTCATTCGTCTCATATTTATCAAACCTTTTCAGATATCAGGCGCAGATTTAAGTGATATAATTCAGGCTCAAACCCTGCCCTCATAAATCAATAGATAATAAAGAAACGAATAACTTGTTACACAGAGGAAATAGTTTGCTCAAAAGTAAGAGGAATGTGGTACAAAAGGAGCAGAAGTAACTGGGGATCTGGTCACTTGGAACCTTGCAAGCCTTGTTAAAACTCTTTATCCCAAGAGCAACAGGGCAGGGAAGTGACCTGATTTGACTTCCACTCTTCAAAGGATTATTGGGCTCTGAGAAGGACTGAAGAGGGTGAGAATGGAAATGGGAGGCTACTTAGGAAGCAGCTGTGTTTTTTCAGCAGAGAGGAACTACCAGGTGACATGGAGATGGAGGGGTGACTGGATTGGAGAGATTCCGGGGGAAAAACAACAGAACTGAATGGAGACTTAGCTGAGGCTGACAGGTGAAGGGGCAGGGGAAGGTATGGATGACAGCCAGGCTTTCGGTTAGTGTACCTGGGGGACAGAGATGCTGGTCACTGAGACCAGAACTCTACAGAGGGTTGGAGTAAATTCATGGCTTTGTTCTATTCCCTTCTATGAAGAGACTGGGGCCCAAAAGGGAGTTTAGTGAAGAATCTGAAACATGGCAAAGGTCTCAATCCTTGGTCCACAGCAGTGATTTTTCTCTGAGGTTTCCTGGCCTGGGGGTGAGAGGATGCTCATGGCATTTAGTACATGGGCCAGGGAAGCTACATGGCCTCCAGTGCAAAGGACTGTTGCATATGAAATGTCAGTAGTGCCCTGAGGAGAAACTGCTCTAAAGTGATTTTGAACAGATACATGGGCCTTTGACATGGGTCTTACATGTCTTCTTAAGAGCCTTCAGACTGTGCCAGGTACTTAACTCTGCAGTGAAGACAAACTAAACTCTTCACCAAACCTTACTAGGCTTCAGTTTCCTCACCTGGATGAGGCCAACCTGAAGGAATCATGAGGGTGAGAAGCCTGGCAGAGATGAAGAGCTTGCGTTCACCCCACTTGCCCCTCTAGCATCACCATCCCATCTGTGCTGCCTTGCCACTGGACCTTGACCCATACTGTTCTTTCTGCTCAGAACACCCGCACTGCACCTTAAACTAATTCTTCAGGACCCAGCCCCAGGAGAGGACCTGCTCCACCCCCTCGCTAGGCCAGGCTCCCTGCTAAACTGTCTCGCCCCATATAGTTCTCATCTGGAATACCTGCAGCTATAATTCTATACATATTTGTTTAGTTTTGTGTGCCTTTCTTTCAAAGATGGAAGGGCCCATATTCCATGCCAAACATACATCAGACACTCAATACATATTTTACTAAAAGAATGAAAGGTAGTCAGGGAGCTGGTCCCAAGATGTTGGCACTGGAGCACCCCTTCTCCCTCTCAGCTCAGAGCTCCCTCGCCAGTACTGGGGCTCTACACACTTCCTTCAACTACCTGAGTCACCAGAAGCTATCTGGCTGAAGAAGGATCAGAAGGCATGGTTGGGTCTGAGTAGAAACATCTGAGCTTTCTCACTCTTCTAGAAGCGCCTTGAATACAGGGTCCAGGCTGGGCTCACCTGTGTGCCCCAAGTGAGCCCCCACACAGCAACACTAAGGCAGGTATCTTGGGTACAGGGGTGCCCAAGAGGCGTAGGTACCTTGGCCAGGTTGCTGATGCAGATGGTCATGGTAAAACAGATTGGGTATATGGGAGCCATAATCTCCAGGAACATGGCTACATCGTTGAGGATGTCAGCAAAAAGTCTGGGGGAAAGAAAGGATCAGAGGTTAGAGGTCAGAGGTGAGAGGCCTTCGTAACAGAAGACTCCCCTCCCCTCAGTCCCAGCTCCTCACCTCCACTGCTTGGCATTACAGTCCAGTTTGCTCCTATTGGGGAGGAGAGGTTGGTTTGCAATTTGGATTTAAGAAGAAAACGCATCCTGCAGGCAGTGCAGGCCATCCTTAGGCCATGGTAAGGTCCGAAGGTCTCAGGAAAACCCACACCCGAGCCAGACATCTGTCCCAGCACCCCGTCACTGCTGCCTGAAATGCCACCACTAGCTGGGACGACCTTCGGGAGTCATTGGTGTTTTCCCCTTATGAATCCACGACACACCTGGGAATAAAATTATCTTATGGCTGCTCCCACCCTCTGGCCCTCTGCTCATAGAGGGCATCCCTGGGTTCCTCTACCATCTCCCCTCCCCTTCCTCCTGCTTTGAGGGTACCCAGCAAGAAGTCCACATATTTTGGACTGGTAAACACTACATTTATATAACTCCCTGCATTTTTAGCCCAGACAATTAGCCCAGAGAAGGGATATGACTTCCCTTGGATCACAGGGTGAGTGGGGAAACAGGCCAGGAGGAAGAGCCAGGTTCTGACGTCCAGGCCCAAGGTATTTCTATTATACAAAATCATAATGGCCACCTCTTCTACCAGCCAGAGTGACTCCCTGCTCCATGCACAAACACCTGGGGACCACATTTCCCCAATGGCAGGAGATGTTGCAGCCCCCAGCACAGCTCAGAATTTGCAGTATTAGCCCTGATCCTTAATCTGAAATCTCCCAAAGAGGAAGGGAGAACCCCTGGGTGAGAAATGGGACACACGTGGCGGACTCCTGAGGGAATACATGACTGGAACACATGGGCCTGGTCTAGGACACTGTCTTCTAAAGCACCTGGTACCACAGAAAGAGTACAGGCTCTAGGTTCAAATCATACCTCACTAGTTACAAGCTGCGTGACATGGGTAACTTTCCTCCTTTAGGTTTCTTTCACATCTGTAAAGTGTACACATTCAATCCTACTCTAAAATGTTTTATAAGAATTAAAATGAAAAATAAAAAAAGTAAAATGTTTTATAGGAATTACAGATGATATATAAAAGCTTGTGAGGCATGGTTAGAGTTGTTAATAGCAGCTAGTGTTCACCGAGCCCGTACTATGAGCCACACAATGTGCTAAGCACTTAGCACAAGCTGTCTCACTGTACCTCACAATCACAATTAACAGAAGATACTCGGTCACTCCTGAGGTTGCCCAACGCTGACCTAAGGAGACAGGCGCACAAGACCCTGAATCCCTTCTAGAGCAATGGTGACACTGATCCCACGTGAGACAGGGATCCTGATGATTTGCTCAAGCCCACTCCCCACTCAGCTTGGCAAAGTCCAACTAAGTGTCTGAATCTCCACAGTAGCCTCTGGAGTAAAGTCCTTCCTTTTGGGCGAAGCACTGTTCTGTTCCATCTTCTCTTTCAATAAGCAGACAAAGGAAACTCAGAGCCTTGTGGCAAATCAGTGCTCTTGAAGGCAAATTTGATCACAGCAATGGTTGTGTGGCTTCACTGCTAGGTGACCCTGGGTGAGCCACCTGTACTGGCTACTCCAGCTAAAGACTCCTTAGCTCTAATGATATAACTGCTAAATCTCCTCTACCTTGAAAACTGGTAGGAGAGAGACGCTGAAAATACTGCCAGCTTTGAGAGAGACATGACTACTGTCTGGGGAGAATGGCCAGAAGTCTCTGACCTGGAAGACAAGACTCACCCCTTCCACCAGGCAAAGACGATGCGGCCCAGCATGCCCGTTGAATCTGGGGGAGAGAGGCATTGGTAAGGAATGAGGAAGGGCCTTGGGGTCTGTGGGGCCTGGTAGACCCTAGCACTGAAATGGCTGATTTACCTTGGGTCACTGTCCACGGGAGTTCAGTCTGGTACAGTAAGTTCTAGACAGATGTAGCTATATGGTGGGTCAGCTGTGCCCGGGTTTAGTAGTCCCTCATCTCAGTATGCACCCAAGAGAAGTATGCACCCATGCATACCGAGAGACATGGACCAGAAATAAGTCTTTGTAGCACTGTTCATAACGGCAAAAACTGGGAAAAATAATGAGTAATTAACCTGAAAAATAATAACCTGTAGCTAACTTCCCAGCTAAAGTTGTATTGATTCTTGCCATTATGTGAACTTAGGCTGACAGTGCTGCAATCTTAATTAGAAGGACAAGCCATTTTAATCAATTTTCTGCAGATTAACTTCTTGTCAACTAGAGATTGCAGTATGTTCCGCCTTGAGGCTGTCACAATCATCATCATTACCGGACATGCATTCAACAAATATCCAGTGACAAGGAAAGTATATGGTTGTGCTAAGTGTTTGGTGGACTCAATACTGAATTATCTCATAACTTTTCCATAAATCCCTTTACTTCCACTAACAAATTTGGACCTACCACTTCTATTCCTAAAGGGAGGCTGAAATATGTTATGACTATTGTTACATGACTTTTTTCCTACATTATGGTCCTATTTCTGCTAAATTACTCTTATAGGCTTTTTAGAACTCTGAAAAGATTAAATTCACTGAATAAAATTTTTTTTTCGTTTTGTTCCTCAAATATAACAAAATTCCGATATATGTTAGGCAAGTGAAATTAGACAAGTGAGCTCCATTCATCTAATATTAATGTTGTAAAGAAGTTCAACTAAACTTTCTTTAGTTAGATGAGTTTTAATTATCCTAAGTATGGTAAATGGTCTGTTATTTGTGTGTGAGTCTAATGCATGTTCTTCATGAAATTATCTGTGAGTCAAAACAAAAATTTAAGCAGATACATGATTATTAAATATAATGTTAATGGCTACACTGGGCAATAAATTCAAAGCTTTTATTTAATTTATACCTGCTTAGTTTTTTGATTAAATATAAAGGCCCAGTTAACTCATTAGATTGATTAAATCAAGACACTTGAACTGTAACAGGACTTAAAAGCAGTTGGTTTTTCAGTAGCTCTCTGGTAACCGCACATGCTCATGCGCATGCTCACACCCACGCACACACAAATGGGTAGAGTGCTCTGTGTACAGGATTCTGCACCCCCTGTCCTGTAGTCTTGTATAATGCACTGTTCATGATCTGCAGTATTTTGAAACCTATATAAATCGGACGTGACCAAGTTAAAGATGTCTGATAAACTCTTGTAAAGTTTTGGAAAACTTTAGCTGTATTCCCAAAAAGATCAACTCTAAACTATAAAAAAAGGAAAATTCATATAAAATCACAACAGATTCAACAGACATCTTTAAAAAAAAAATCCAATTCTAACTCATTTTGCTACTTTTTCATATACGACTAAGGAAAAAGAGGTACAAGCAGTCATGTTTACATTTTTAAAAAACTATTACCTGAGTGGACTTGGATAGAAAAAATAACTATACAGTATGACTGAATTCCACGAATGTGCAGAATTCCAAAATGTGCCAGCACTGAGAAACTGTCTTGCACTGAGGTTTTCCAAGAGGTACAAGTCTGCCAAGAAAACATCTGGTCTGCACTAACAGCTTGCTGTCTTCAGTACAGGCCTTCATAACGTCAATCACATTGCTCTTGCAAAAATCCCATAATGTAAAAAAAGTTTTCAGTGCTGATAGGTGGGGCTATTATGATCGATGATGTGGACTGAATCCATATGAACACTGAGTTTCATTTCATTGTCAAGAATTTGAACAAGCTGTTGCATGGACAGAATGTGACTAGATTCCAGCTTAGACCATACAGGTACCTCACTCAAAATTATCTCAAATGCGCCTGTTGACATACACTGGTTCTCAATCATGTTGCTCAAGGAGAAAACCATCCCAAATCCACAGACCTTATTTTCTTGGCCCCACTGCCAGATGCCATGAGCTTGCATGCCAAAGAAAGCAAAAGGATTCTTACCAACAATTATTAAGCCTATTAATACTAGTGTGAAGACTAACAGGAAAGATGCTATGTGTCTATATATTGCTTGAGGGGGACAGTTCTCTCCTTTAGTGTGGATGTCTGGGTACCACTGGCTAATAACCTGCATGCACTCCTCAAACACCTGCCTATAACCTCAGGAAACACAAGTCTGGAACTTGAGCAGTGGTTCCATGGCACATTGCATCTTTAATCTCTTACTAGGCACACTGCTCAGGTTGGTCTCCAGACCCGTTAACGCCAGTGCCGCCCAGGAGCAGTAGCAAAAGCCTCATCTTATTCAAGCCAGTCACGTCAGCCAGACTCAGACTAAGACTGAGAGAGCAGCCACAGAACGGTGAGCTGCTCCCCACCCTGCAGGCGCAATTTACCAAGGGTCAAGACTGGGGAGGGACACAGGAATCCTGAATAGTTACTCTTATTGATCTCAAATAAAGGCTCGTTGCCTCTCATTTTCAAAAGTGTTTTATTTTTAGGTTAGCAACAAATTCTCTATGGATGTTTTTGTGACACAATGGTAGCATCAGGTTGCTATGATTGAAACTATACAGCCTGCAGAGTGTAAAATAAAATATTTACTATCTGGTCCTTTACAGAAAGTCTGACTACCCCGGATTTAGACTATACCTGATACTGAGAGTAACAGTCATTAAGTTCAGGAGGGGGAATCACAAAAGGCCGTTTGAGAACCAAACAACTGGAAAGGCCTCATATAGCGGGCACTGGAAAGGAAGATAGAGCAGGCGGAGGACTCCCAACTTGTTCAAGCTTAAGGGCATGGACCCGTAAACGGGAGATGCAAGAAGGGTAGCTAGATTGTGGAAAGGAGGCTTGGGAGCTTCTCACAACACAGAAGGGTAGTGATGTATGTCAGCCTTCCCCATTCTCCACTGGAACCAGATATACTCATCCTTTGCCATAGACTCCATCGGTAGGCATCGAGGTCCTCTAACTAGACACCTTTTGCCCAATCCTGGACTTAAAGGAGACTACTAAGCACTCTGGTGGAGGTCTAAAATATGCATGTCTTTCAATCTTCACAACAGTCCTGACTTTGAGAGGAATCATTCTCTTTCACAGACAAAGCTCGAAGACAGGTAAACAAAATGGGACATTTTACAAAAAATCTGTATTTCCAGTTTTTCCGAAAGAACCTGAAGACATGCCAACACTGGACCTGCCTTCCCTTAATGCCATAATGGGCTGGGGCTGGGCAGTGGCTAGTTCATTCAGAGGCACACATATAACACATTTCCCATCCAGCCTGCTGTACTTCTCCATTTCTGACTCTTCTATGTCCCTGGAAGTCATTCCCATCAGGGTGGCTGTAGTACAGGCATCCCCCCTTTATCACCCACCTTACCCTCTTCTCTTCAAGCTCATCTTATTCTACACAAATTTTTCACTGTTCCATTCAAGATTCTTGTACTGGATTGACTTAGTGGCTCTGAACATGGCAAGATTAGCTTTACCGGTTGAGAGACAGCTCGCTGGCCAGACTCTTATTTTTCTTCTTTTGACTGCATACTCATAACCACTCAGGTGTATGTCCTGCACACAAGGGTCACTTAGCAAAAGGGAGGACTACTCTGTCCTTCATCAGAGGCAGCAGTCTGCAAGGCCCCTGTCAGAATCTGGAGGCTGGTGCTAGGATGCAATAATGACATATATATTCCCTATTACCTAAAATTCAATACTGTCCACGAGACTAAGAAACTTAATCTCTTCCTGCTTGTCTCTGCCTCACTTACAATTAGTTGAGTGGTAAGATCTGGAAACTTTCGAGTTCGAATAAGGGATAAGCTGTCCACAAATTGCCCCTAGTTCCACTCTGAAATCCTAACTGGCATAAAGAGTGTGTTGTTAAGAGTGAGACACAGGAGTCAGTCAGTTTGGGTCCAAATCCTGGCCCAGTGTTATCTTTGGCAAGTTACTAAATCTTGCTGTGCCTCTGCTTTCCCCTCTGAAAAACGCATTAACAATGGCACCCACCTAATATGGTTGCTGCAGAGACTAAGTTACGTATTATGTAAGTGTGCAAAATGCCTGGCATACAGTAGGTTGTCAAAATATTAGCTGCTAACAGTATTACTATTGTTAGGTATGACAACTGATACCATGTTCCATTAAGGGATCTGTAACTGAAAATGACCACATCAAAAAATTCCAAGGGAGCTGGTATGGTTCAGTGGATTGAGTGCTGGCCTGCAAACCAAAGGGTCACCAGTTCGATTCCCAGTCAGGACACATGCCTGGGTTGCAGGCCAGGTCCCCAGTAAGGGGTGCACAAGAGGCAGCCACACACTGATGTTTCTCTCCCTCTCTTTCTCCCTCCCTTCCCCTCTCTCTAAAAAATAAAATAAATAAAATCCTTAAAAAAAGAAAAAAATTCCAAGGGAGTTTCTTATATAAAGCTCTACATGCAAATTTCCCGTGTTTGATGGAAATTAACTTGTAAAATTCTTTCTAATTAAGAGGGCTTTTTAAAAATATCAACAGCAGGTTCTAAAGGGAATGGATACTTTTTCATATTTTAGAGTGATCTTATCCTTTTAAATTAATCTAAAGACATATATAGGCAGCATGCTGGTGATAAAGCTGGGGTGCTTAAAAATGACATGAAAACATCTACTAGGTAGGAGCACAGCAAGCCTTACTTTGGCCGAATTAAAACCTCACTAGGAACAGCAGTGAAATACAAAGAACAGCGGAGAAAGCCATGGGCTCTGATGTGGAGCGCATGGCAGTTTCCCTTTTCTTCTCTACTTCACTATCTAGGTGGCATGGTACCAAGCTGTATCTTTTACTTTTTATTCGTGGTTTTTCAAAAAGCTGTACACATTCAACAGATGATTACTACAGTTATTATTTAGAAGACCATCTAGTATTACAGAATCTAAAATGCCTTTCATTTTTCTCAGAACTTCCTATCTCCTACTCAGAACCAACTACAAAATTTTTTTTCTAGTACTAGCCAATTCCCCACACCCTAGGTAGCTGGCAGTTTTATTTACTTATGCAGCCCTCCACTAAGGGTCCAGAGGTAAAGGGGAGGGGCCGATTAAATGAAGGATCTGGGCTCCAGATGATTTAGGGACTGTGTGAAGGCAAGGCTGGTGTGCGGGCCAGCGACGATAGTATTCCAGCAGTGGGCGGCTAATTTCCACTGAATAAAGCCAGTGACAATCTTTGAAATTTACTCCGCTGAATTTTTTTTTTTTCTTTAGCAGGATACAAGACACTCTTCTAGGCAGTAGGGAGATTTGGCTCCCGGACCTAATCAGGCATAGGTCCGTCATTATACCGATTACAGCCCAGAGGTCAGAACACTGGGACAGCGGCAAAGGAGAGGCTGGGTTCCTTAGCCGATGGAAAAAGAGGGCACCAGGGATAGCAGGGGTGACAGCCTTGATAGGTCAGGCTCCAGGGGACCAGCTTACCTTTTACCAGCCAGGTGGCCGTGGCAGCTGAAACTGAGGCTTTCGCATTTCCCACCCCTATGCCTAGCAACACTGCATGGGTGGCCAAGGAGCCCGAGAGGCTGGATGCAAAGGCCTGGAGAAGAAAAGAAACGGGGTGATAAGTGGGCACAGGAGAATGGAGGTCTAAGTTCTGATATCGGCGTTCCCTGGTGTGTGACCTGGGACTCGTCACAGCTCCGCTCTGGGCCTTAGTCTCCAGTCCATAAATGGGGAGGGAGAGGTGGCCCTCGCTGTTTCGCTTACTCCTGGCTATATGCCGCCTCGCTGACCTGCACGGAATCCCATAGCTGGTAGGGCAGGTAGTCTGGGCTGACGCTATCCGGAAAGCCCTGAGGCAGGAACACAGCCAGGAGACTGGAGAAGGGTGGAAAGACGGTCCCCGGAGCTCTCCTTCCGTCCCCATCTCGTCCTTCGGGTTTCACTGTAAAAGCCCCAGAGAATCCCCACCAGCGCCACCCCCAGGTCTCCCACTGCAGGCTCCCGTCCGCAGCGGCGTAGCAGCCTCGGGCCGCCTGCGAGCCGAACTGCTCCGAGCACAGCGAAGCCCCAACACTAGCGTGGCAAGCCATTCCTCGATCACTTCCTGCAGTCCGGCTGGACAAACACGTGGGCGGATTGTGTGTCCGGCTGGGCTACGGCGGCTGCAGAGGGGCAATCTTCCTTCGCGAAAGGGCGGTCGGCTTCTGCGTGGTGCTTGGGCAAGCTCGGGAGCTAGACTATTCCTGTCTGACCTCGTCCACCCGCCGACACTTCAGGGTTGGTCACGGCCCTGTGCTTTCTAACATTTTGTAGCCGGGCCGCAGAGCAATGGGGACTGTCTGGCCTGCCAAGTCCTGGAGGTACTTGCATTCCTGGGACCCGCGACTTCCAGTTTCGGGCAGAATAAAAGACAGTGTCCCTAGGGAACCGCGGCCTTCCGCGCCCGTTGTGGTCACAGAATTTTTGGCTATGTGACTTGCAAGTCAGGGTCTCCCGCTGAGCCTCAGGTGCCTTCTTTGTTGCGAGTCCAGGGGCTACATTTTATTACTACTTTATCCCCGGCAACTAACACATAATACGTGCTTAAAAAGTACTTGTAAATGAATGAGTGTATGATGAAAATTTGGACTATATGCTCCCTGAGGAGGCCCTGTTAAACTTCCCCTTTTGTTTGTTTTTGTTTTTCTTCTGGGCGGCTCTGGCACTCCACTAGAAATTCTCTGCCCTCCAGCCGTTCCCAGCACTGGAAGAGGATTGTTTCTGAAAGGATCCTAGGGACTTCCCAGGAGTGAGAAAATGAAGGGATTGCTGTTAATAGTGTCAGAAAACGAGAAATAGGCAAAAAGTTCTTGTGTGTTTGTTGGGGGGGGGGGCATTTAAAGACTGTTTCTCTCCCTTCCAACTCACCTTTCTTTCTCTTTCCCTTCCTCCCTTTCTCCTTCCTATTTAGTGCAACGTACTGACTCCAACGTAGAAATTTGCCAAGCGCGTCCTCTTTTAAGGAATCAGGAAAAAAAAACAACAAACAACAACCAACAACGACAAAAACACTGATTCCTTAGCCTGGTGTGGGGGTTCAGAAAGAGTCAACCAAAGATGTGCTTCTGTGGTATTTGGATTATTTTAAGCTAAAGGCAATTTCAGCTTCAGGCTCAACAGAAACTTCTGCCATCCCTTAACTACCTAGAAGAATTTGAATTAGGGGCCTTGCCCATAATTAAAAGATTATCAGCAATAATCTTTTTGACCTATATGGCAGGGAAAACTTTTACTTAATAAACATTTGTTCTTATCCTGCAATGACCAGTTGAAGCCCCCAAGGCACCTTACCCATCCCTAGCTCAGAATGCCTTATATTCCTAGATCCCCCTTTTCTATTTCTGAATCTCTCCTGTATGTGGGGGTCTCTGAACCTCTCATATATGTCATGTACATATATATGTATATATTAAATTTGGTTATTTTCTCCTGCTAATCTGTCTCATGTCTATTTGATGATTAGACCAGCCAGAAGAACCTTGAGGGTACAGGAAAGTTTGTTCCTTTCCCATACTGGCATTCTTGGATACCCACCCCCTCCCAGTTTGACTCCCTGCTTAAAACTTCTGATTCTCCCAAACAATCACCTTCCTCTGGGACCTCAGCCTAGAATGCTCTCCTACCACACCCATCTTATCGCAGACCTCTAGAATCTCTCTGAGGCTGAGATAGACCCAGGAGACTTCATTTTTCTTTCTTTTTTTTTTTTTACACTTGAGTTACTTGTTGGAATGAAAAATAAAAGGGTTATGAATGTGAATATTTTAAATGTTAGCATCTGTGAGTGTATGGAACTCTGAGGCCAACCTCTGTGAATGAATCCCATAAGGAGGCCTCAGTTTAAACTGCGTCTGTCACTTAGTATCTGTGAGATCTTGGGCAAGGTTTCTTACCTGTCTGTCCTTCCGTTTCTTCATCTGTGAAATGGGAATAATACTGGTATCTACCACATAGGGTTGTGATGAGTATTAAATGAGTGTCTACATAAGACTATCCAAACCTGTAGAGAATTTTTATAAGAATTTATCTGAGCCATACAGAGGATACTCCTAGAAGCAAGATCTCAACAGATCGAGCAAAATGCTTCTCAGAATGGCAGTTTGCAGCTTCTTTTACACATTTGGAATTAAGGAGAGAACATAGGGCACACGCTCTCCTTGGGGTATACCCACTGAAATCTTAAAAAAAAATTTTTTTTATTGACTTGTTCTTTAGAGAGATGGGAAGGGAGAGAGAAAGAGAGGGAGAGAAACATTGATGTTGAGTGGTTGTATTACAGGAGAAATGCCCAGAAACTTGCTGCTTCTCACCGATGCAGTAATGAATTACAGATCAGCGGGCTGACTGGTGTGCAAGCAAAGTATATTAGTGCTAAGTTCTAATGGGAAAGCAAAAGCAAGGGTGGCAAAAGCAGGTTGGCCAGTCCTCAGGTAGCCAGAGGCCAGGTGGCTAGAAGCTGGGTGGCCAAAAGAGGGGTGGTCAGGGGCCTGGTGGTCAGAAGCCAGGTGGCCAGGGGTACAGGAGTACCTCATGTGGCGAAAAGAGCCAAGAGGGGCAAGAGAGTGAGTCCTTTATTCTGCGAATTTATATAGTTGGTGGGGTGGGGGTGAAGAAGTTACATATTCACTGACGGGTAAAGGTGGTGCCAGCTCTCCCCAGGAGACGTGATTACCCAAATGTAGGTATGGGGGTCTGTTAGCCCAAATTCTTATCTTGCTCCAGACTCTGTTTGTTCATTTTGTATATGTGATGGGAGACAGGCAGTTAATCAAAGTTGTTTCATGGGCTTTTCTTTGGGCATTGTAGTCCCCCTCTCCTTCTCCCTTCTAGGGATTGGGATGAATACACAGTCTCAAGGTTTTCCTTTTCCCAGCTAGTAGAGGTGATACACACAGACTTTCAAGGGCTTCCCCCTGCACTATCATAGTTTACTTGTGTTATTCGGAATGCCTGGCAGCCTTATCGGACCATGCTCAGGATTATTGGGTCAATAGGTGAGCCTTTGCTTTTAGCCTCCTGTACTAAGTTCTGGTAAGATTGCAATGGTGACAGCCCTGACTTTATTTCCCCTCTGACCGCTCATCCTACTGCAACATTTGCCTCTTGCATGCCCCCAACCTGGGACCTGGCCCGAAACCCAGGCTTGTGCCCTGACTAGGAACCGAACTGGTGACCCTTTGGTTTGCAGGCCAGCGCTCAATCCACTGAGCCACACCAGCCTGGGTTCAGATCTTTTTTTCTAGTAAATTTTCTTCTAAACTCTAAGGATCCCCATGAGACCTGCAACAAGGGGAGTACTGGGCAGTGGCATCTGCTTACCCCAGGCTAATCCCCTGAAGCTGTCTCTAAGGTCTTCTTTTCTCTTTCTAGTGAGCTGACAGAAGCCCCACCTTGGCTTCACTTCTTTCCCACATTTCTAGAGAGCCACAGCAACCCCATCTAAGCTCCCTCCTGTTGCTTCCCCTGTCCTAAGCCCTTCCTTGTTTCATTGTCCCCAGCTCTAATAAACATACTCTCAAAATTGAAAAAAAAAAAAGGGAAGGAACATAGGAAGTTTACATGAAGGCGGGAGAAAGGAAGGCAGGAGATGGAGTACAAGGTAAAAGAGTCATTTCAAAGGTGTGTTAACCTAGATGCACAGAAAAAAGAGACAGAACACACTTAAGGCAAATATAAACTGGTTAATTGCTTGGAGTGTGACCATCCACCATGACCTGCCCAGTTAAGGAATTTATGATTAGATCACGTGAGGTTACTTTCAGTAGAACCCTTTTTCCATCCATATGAGTGTGAAGTTCTTAAACTATGTTTGGCACATAGTACATGCTATTGTGACAAAAAAAAAAAAAAAGAGGTTCTGTAATAAAACTGACAAGTCCAGTGATAGAAAGTAACCTCATGAGGTTATCTAGCACTTCAAAGATCCATTAACCTAGATGCACAATAATGATGTGCAGGGCTTTCTTAAATTTTTACTAAAGAACTTCTAGGCCTGGAGTGTGGCTACCCACTTTGATCTGCCCAGCTAGGAATTTATGATTTATTACAGCACCCCTTTTTCATCCACAATGTGGATGAAAACAACTACTATGACATTCTGAGTAAGGATAAGGTAAGGTGCCTGTGTTGCAGCCTGTCAAGGCCTGGCAGGTCCCCTCGAGACTCAGGGAGATGGAAGAAAATGCGTGGAACTGTGGGGATGCCTGACATGACTTTATTCAGGGGTGGGCGAGCCACGCAAGCTGCAAGCTGCAAGCTGCAAGCTGCGTGTCTGTGTCTGCATACACAATGAGAAGCCCCTACCTCTTTAAGTACTAGCACAAACGAAGCCGCCATTAGGTCAAAAGGGTAAGAAACACAGCACGATCTGCGCATGCGAGCCCACTTCATGTTATGGGAACCACTTACTGGATGCAGACTCAAGGCTATAAGAATGCACGTATAAGGCGCATTCAAGGTTGTGAGAAACTGCTTCCCTCTCATTACCCAGACACCTGGGTGAGGAAGCCAGACTGCCTCCACTTACCCTACAGTGCCTTATAAGGTAATGGCTTCAAAGGATTGCTGAAGGATGATGAGGACAGATGCTTACTAATTAGAAGATTTCCCTGCCCTATAGTTAGGTTAAAAATGTTATCTTTGATAATCTTGTATTATGGGCAACACCCCTGTTAGGTAGTTAAATTGGGGCAGAAGTTCCTCTTGAGCCCACAGTGTTTTGGTTACCTGTAGATAAAAAAAGCTGCCTACCACAGAAGCACACCTGGGGGTGACTTGTTCTGAACTCCCACATGGTCAACACCCATTACAGTCCCCTCTTCGCATAGCTTAAAATCCCCTGCTTAAAACCTGTCAGTGGCTCCCTGCTACTTTTATGGAAGAAGTTTGCAACATTTTCCTCCAAATCTTTCAATGGTTTTTCTTTTTTTAAGTTTATTGGAGTGATATTAGTTAATAACATTGTATGAGTTTCAAGTATGCAATCCCATAATATGTCATCAGCAGATTGCATGGGATGCTCACCTCCCAGAGTCTAGTCTCCTTCTGTCACCATATATGTGGCCCTTTTGCCTCTTAATCCTCTCTGCATCCCTCTTCCCCTCTGGTAACCACCATACTGTTATCTGTGTCTATGAGTTTATTTTGTTTATTCTTTAGTTATTTTCTGTTTTATATCCCATATGAGTGAAATTGTTACCAAACAGCAATTGGGGTCCTGCCACCTGCCGCCACCCTCTAGGCAAAATCCCAGTGGCAAAAATTTGGTAATAAAGGAAAGAATTCTTTATTCGAAAACTTCACAGTTTTGGAATAACAGCTTTGCTCATGCATTAGTCTCATAAACCTATCAATTAAGGCTAATCGCTCCTTAGTTACAGCTTTAATCATTTAAGCCTATCAAGGCTAAACTCTTTAACGCCTGAATTATCCCATTATTCCCCCTGTTAGTTTTAATTATCTTGTTTATGTAGGGTTAGTTTACAAACTAAAACAACATAAGATACAAAAGCTACACAATTTTGGAAGAATGGTGGGTTTCTGCCTCAGAGCCCGTCCCCTCTAGAACACCCAAAGAAAGAATAGCCCTGCCACCCTCTGCCAGGCCAGCCTGACCCTAGGCTGCACCCGGAGTTTCTTCCCATCCAAAATACCGCGTTTTGGGAAACGCAGGCAGCTGCGGCACGATCATCCCCGAGGAAGAAAGAGCCAGCCAGCAAGCCCAAGCGCCAGCGCCAGCCAGTCCGGGAGCCTGAGAGCCCTTCTTTTATTTCAAATAATCTAGCCCCTACTTTAATGCACACGGAGGCATTCAGCTTCTCAGCCAAGCCCATCCTAGACTGTTTACTATTTCCTCCTCCTACAGCCCCTCTCTATTCCTCCCCAGTAATCCGATCAGATCTCTGTGTATCAGAATCATATGGTTCTTGTCCTTTTCTGTCTAACTTATTTCACTTAGCATGGTACTCTGAGGATCCACCCATGTTGCGCAGATGGCAGTATTTCATCCTTTCCTATAGCTGAATAGTGTTCTGCTGTTTATATCTACCGTATCTTCTTATATAATCATCCATCAAAGGACACTTTGGTTGTTTCCATGTCTTGGCTACTATGAATAATGCTGTCATGAACATAGGGATACATATATTTTTATGAACACATGTTTTAAAATTTTGTGGGCAGATACCCAGAAGAGGGATTGCTGAGTCATGAGGTACACTAGCTCTGTTCTTAATTTTCTGAGGAACCTCCACATTGTTTTCCATAGTGGCTGTACCAGTCCACATTCCTGCCAGCAGTGCATTAGGGTTCCTTTTACTCCACATCTTCTCCAGGACTTGTTAGTTCTTGTCTTATTGATAATAGTGTCAGTGGCTTTTCTTCACACTTGAATGAAACACAAACTTTTTGTCATGGCCCACAAAGCTCTGTAGATGTGCCCTGCCTATCTCTCAGACTTTGTCACTTATCATTCACCCTCTCACTCCCCCAACTAGAACTTCAGCTCCAGGAGGACAGGAATGTTGTCTTTCGCATTGTTATATTACCAGGGCCTGGTACCAGTATCTGGCACAAGGTAGGTATGAAATACTCTTTGTGGAATGAATAAATTTATTTTCTAAAGAGCCTTTGTAAGGTAGGTATTATTGTATTCGTCCTTTACAGACAAAGCTGAGGCTTGTATATGTGAAGTCACTTTAAAGTTACAAAACTAAAAATGGCAAAAGCATTCATTCGTTTATTCATGCAACAAATAGTTAGTGAACAACTGTTGCTCTTACGGTTACCAGAGGCAAGGTTTATACCTGAGGCTAATGACTTTAGAGTGACACTAATTTTTTCTCTTCTTTTTAAAATTTTGTATTCTTTTTAAGAATTACAAAAATAATAGAAGGATACATTTGTGCTGTAAAAGAATTCAAATAATAATATAGAGATAAAGTCAAATTCTCCCTTGACATTTATCTCCCAACAAATGCCAGTCAATCCCGAGGAGTAAATATTATTTACTATTCTGCACAGACAGAGAGAGGAGAGAGAGAAAGAGGGTTTTATATTCAATCCCCATTCTCATACCCACATAGTTGCAACCTGGGATAGCATGCTCCAACTATAGTTCAGTTAACATTCATTGTCTTAGAGAGTTTTTCATATCAGCACCTAGGAGTCTACTCCATTTATTTTATTTTATTATTTTAAATTAAATTGATTTTTTAAATTTAATTTTTTAAAAGACTTTATGTATTTATTTTTAGAGACACAGGAAGGAATGGAGGAAGAGAGGGAGAGAAACGTTGATGTGTGAGAGAAATGTCTATGGGTTGCCTCTCGTATGCCCCCAACTGGGCATCTGGCCTGCAAGTCAGGAATGTGCCCTAGGCCTGGAATTGAACTGGTGGTGACTTTTCAGTTCCCAGGCCAGTGCTCAATCCACTGAGCCACACCACACACCAGCCAAGGCTTGCTTTTTTTTTTTTTTTTTTTTTTAAAGAGAGAGAGATGGGCAGGGAGGGAGAAAGAGAGGGAGAGAAACATCGATGTGAGAAACACTGATCGGTTGCTTCTTCTGCATGCCCTGACTGGGGACTGAACCAGCAACCCAGGCATGTACTCTGACCTTTTGCACGATGCTCAACTAACTGAGCCACACCACTCAGGGCTCATTTATTTGAATAGGTGCATGTCATGCCTTAGTACAAATCTGCCAACATTTCTTTAAACTCCTATGTTAATGGATCTTCAGGTTGATTCTGCCTTTCCATTATTACGGACTGGCACGGTAAACTCCTCGTACAGGCCTTTTTGTGCATTGATTATGAGCATTCTTTATTTTCACTTTTTTTCTTTTTTGAACATTTCTTTAAAATGGAGACCAAAGCAAAATCATTGGGTTGAAAGGCATGTATATTTTAATTTGAACAAGTATTGTTAAATCATTCCTTTAAAAAACTTTGTCAGGTTGTATTGCAATTATTTCTCCTAGTGGTAACAAATAGTGTCTACTCTGGATCAATGAAAACATATTTACACAAAAATCTGTACACAAATATTTATAGCAGCTCTATTCATGCTTTCCCCAAACTGTGAACAATCTAGCTGTCTGTCAGTGGGAGAACGCACACTCAGCAGTGAAAAGGAACACTGACTGCTACTTGCAATAACTTGGATGAATCTTAAAGGTGTTATTCTGAGTGAAAGAAGCCAGTCTTAAGGTTACATGCTATATGATTCCATTATAGGATATCCTCCAAAACACTGAACCGCTGTGATGGAGAACAGATCAGTGCTTGGTAGGGTTTAGTGATGGGACTGGAGGTGACTACGAAGGGGTAGCAGGAAGGAGGGTTTTAGTGTGATGGAAGTGTTCCGTATGCTGATTGTGGTAGTAGTTGCGTGAATCCATGTATTAAAATTCATAAATTGTACAAAAAGAGGTCAATATTGCTCTATGTCAATTAAGAAAATACTATAAACAAAAGAAAATCAACAAATATCTATGAGTGTATAGGTACTGTGAACTATGAATGTTGGTTTTTAAATGCAGAAAGACGTGACAGGAAAGACACACATAGTTAATGCTAGTTACTTTGTAGAGGGAGGGAGCAAGAATAAACACCTTTTTCAGAGTACATTTTTTTGTAACATTTCACTTATCTCAGTCTGTGGTGTCTTGAAATTTGAAAAACATCTAAAAATAGGAAACAGGAAAATATTTAAAAAGAAGAAAAAGGATGTTTCTACTTTGTTGAGTACCTAATGATATGTTAGAGAACAAGACAGCTATGTCTCCATTCTTGCAGACAGATGGCTCATCTGCAAAGCGTGACATTACTAGTAGCTGCCTAATAGGATTTTTAAACTAAGGATAACTATCTTAACAGATGCTTGAAACAGTGTCTGACATTAACGGTAAAAATAATGTAAGCTGCTATTAATATATCTATCATCTATGAATTGGGAGAGTAATTGCCACCCCATTGTTGGGGTTAGTTAATCTTAGTTTTGTTAGCGTTTGGAACGTGGATACTGTGGTGTGGGGCAGAGGGCAAGGATCTGACCCTGGCTTGGTTTCCTGGGCCTTGCCGCTTATCTGTTTTCATGGCCTTGCTATCTTTCTAACTTCAGGGAAGCCTCTCCCCCTTCCTCTCCCCTGGCTGACCTATCACTCCTTCTCAGGACCTAGATGCAGGGCGTTTTCCTCTGAGGCCACTTGGCTCCTTGCTTACAATTAACTTGGCACAGAGGGACATACATATGCTGAAAAGTGTGGGCGAGGAAGCACTGTTGGACCTGAAGGTGGGCACACCTGGAAGAAGCGTGATTTCAGAGCAGGGCAGGATTTGAAAGGTACTGGCGGGGAGGCAATCTTGCAGGGCGCCAGTAATCTTTAAGTGGAGTGAGGGAATTAGGGGAAATACCCAGGGATGAGGGAAAAGGACACTTAAATTTTTCTTTCTCTAAGCAGGCAGATGGCCCTTCTTCAGGCTAATAAAGATCTCATTTCCTCAGGAAAAAAGGAATTTAATGCTCTGCTGAATCAGCAGGTAAGCCCAAGTAATCTGTTTCAAAGGACAGGACTGGTGTGTTGAGCGGTAGGTGAGGGCAGAGAAGGGGGAGTAATTTGGATCTGGGAGAGCTGATAGAAACAACTAGAGACGGGGAGTACAACTCAGAAAGAAAGAGGATGGCAGGGTTTGTGGGTTATTCCTGATTCACATTGCTAACCACGCTCTCTCCCTCCCCTACGCCAGGTCTTCACTGAACCTCATGTCTCTGAAGAAGCCATGATAACTATAGTGAATGACTGGGTGAACTTCTACATCAACTACTACAGGCAACAGGTGACAGGAGAGCAGGAAGAGCGGGACAGGGCTCTGGAGGAACTTCGGCAAGAGCTGAATACTCTGTCTGTCCCTTTCCTGGACAAATACAGGGCCTTCCTAAGCTCCCTGTGAGCATCCAAATCACCCACTGCTTTTCTCCCAGCCCAGAGACTGAGGCCCGCGTCTCCGAGAAACCCTTAATTCCTGCCCCTGTAGTCTTCAAGTCCCCAGGCTCTGCCCCTTCTTGGTGTTACTCTACCTTGACACCTCAATAAAGACCGACACTGGTTTGGCTGGTCTTCCTGGCTTTCCTTCTGTTGTCTGTCCTTGACTTGTGGGAGCAGTTGGTGCCTTTTCCTTCAGCTCTGCTTCCTACATACGGTCTTGGAGATTTCATAAAGTGACCACTGGCAAGTACCAAAATAGCCTGAAAGAGGGGCCCTTGGAGACAGGCCCTGAAGAGAAAGTGCTGGGGGCAGAGATCATTGAAAAAAGAGGGAGATAGATGTTCTCCAGAAATTGTGGTCCAGTAACATGCTTGTCTAGAAGACAGTTATTGGAAGTCTCCCAGTCTTGTTCATTCTGTGCTAGATGGAATCAAGCAAGAGTCCACCAGCCGCAATTTTCCAGTCTCCTGAGCTGTTTAATACATGCCTTATTTTTTAGGAGAGAAAACCTTTGGCTCATTACTCCTCAGCCCCAGATCCCAGAATGGGAGACAGATATTCCCTTCCTCGATTGTCTTGCAGACCCATCCTTCTCCTGTCACTCCCCGGGCTAGACACCCTTTCTCTTTGGCCTCCAGGCCTTAAGCTTCCTTATTTTAGGGTTCTGGGGTGGCATCAGGCTCATGAACTTTGAAAACAAATGAAATGAAGCTGTTAGAAAAAGGAGGGGCCCACTGGCTGTACTATCTCTGAGTAAAGCCTTGGGGCACAGTGGGTGGGGAGGGAGAGGGAGGGGGTGGGAGGGAGGGGGCTGGGTGGGGGAAGAGGTGGGGTGGCAAGACAGGCGGGCTTAGGAGGTGGGGCACATCAATTAGATCCTATGCCTGGCAAGCGAGTGCCCAGGGAGGGAACTCGGCTCTCTTTGTTTTCTGTGTTGTCTCTTAAGTCGGAAAGGTTTAGAGCTCAGAGGGCTTGCTTTTTCATCCCAACTTCCAGCAAGCCTTCATTTTGCACTCCCTTTGCTGACTTTTGGGTTTTGGGTCTCTGTAGTCTGGTTCAAGGTCCAAAGGGAACGAGCTCAGTGTCCCCAACTATCCTCCAAAACTTGGGGCGTGAGGTGGCCCCTGACCTAGCAAGTGAATTGCGGCCTCCCAAGGAAACTGGAAGTGTGATTGGTGGCTTTTATGTGAAGGCCAGGGCCTTCCCACTGCACCCCCCAGAAAAATCTTAGCCCAGAAATGACCCCGGGCTGTTTGGGTGGGACAATACTCAGTAGCGTCACCTTTGCAAAAAGACCTGATTACTGTGTATGGGTGGAGCAGAGAGACCAAAGGACCATGTTTAAAAAGCATTAGATGTGCTCCATTGCTATACAAGGCGCAGCTGAAAGGAATGGTCAGAAGCCACTTTGGGTCAATTAATGAAGATAAACTTCCCATAAATTTGGAACTATCCAGCTTTGGGAGCTTCGGGCTGATAATTTCTTAAATGCTCAGACAAAGGAAGATGACCATTTATCAGGTATTTTGTTGTATAATGGGAAGTTCAACATCTAAATTTCATTCTAACCATTTCATAAGCTGTATGAAATTGAGAAATTACAAAAAATATTTTTTAAGGACAGAAACCTGTTGAACTTCACTGCATGTTCTCACATGCTGATTACTCAAGCATGTGGTCTTGAATCTACACAGATGTAAAATTTGGAATATTTTGATTTTTCAGAGATGATAGTATGAACCATCAGGATCTGATGGTCCATAATTATAAAATTAAAATTACTGGGCCAGTAAGTACCCCAAATCCATTGTTGTTTCTGCAGAAAAATTAACCAGAGTTAGCAGGAAGCATAATGTTTCTTTTACTTTGACAGCAGTACCTGTCAAAGTACCTGAATTAGTACTTGAATTAAGATTGTATACAAAAGGTGAAATAGTACAGCCATAGCCTTTCCCTTATCCTCATTCTGATACTGACCCTGACCCTAGGGCTGACTCTGAACTTGAACCCCACCTTAAACTTCATCCTGACCCTTACTGCATCCCACTTGACTTTTATCCTGACCATGATAGATACCCTCACCCTCCCAATAACCCTGACCTTCACATTAACATTGTCTCTCATTTTCACCCTCACACTGATCCTGATGCTGAACTAGACCCTGAACTTTACCTGACCCAAAATTTTACCGTGACTTTGACCCTCAACCTGAATCTTATCTTGATCATTACCCTGAAATTTGTCCTCACTATAACCCTACACTAACTGTGACACTAACTGACTCTTACCATGGCCCTTACTCTAACCATGACCTTGATTTTCAACCCTCATATTGACCCTGACCAAGTCCCTCACTAAGGCCCTGAATTCACACTGACTCTGGTTCTGAACCTGATCCTTACCTTGACTGTGATCATCAGCCTGACACTAACCAACACTCTGACTTTGACCCTGAAGCTAATCCTGACACCACTACCACTGGGACCCTGATCCTGACCTTAACGCTCAAGTTCTCCTGACAATGGCCTGCATCCTGACAATGACCCTGTCCCTCAACTCAATCCTTACCTTTGCCCTGAATCTGCCTCTCACTGAGACCCTGGTTGTGAACATAAAACAGACTCTGAACCCCACTATATCCCTCGTTCTGACTCTAATCCAGAGCATGACACTCATCCTCAATCTGACCTTTGTCACTGAGAATCTGACGTTTGTGCTGGCCCTCATCCATACTCCGACCTGTCACGGGTCCTCACTTTCAACCTCATTGTACACATGACCCGTGCTCTGACCCCTATTGGAGCTGCAACCTGAACCTGAACCAATACCGATAATCAGCTTTACTCTGATCTAGACCTTCACACTCACACTTACGCTGACCGTGAAGCTGATTATCACTCTGAACTGCACGCTGAACCTGACCGACCTGATCTTGACCCTGAACTGGGCTCTGAATCTGGTCCTCGCTCTGTCCTAAGCCTCATCTTCATCCTCCTGACCTGGGTCTGAGCTTCTGCCTTACCCAGTTCTGACACTTGCGTTCTCTCAGCCCCTCAGCCTGATGCCGATACTGACCATGTCTCTGACAACGATAATCACCCCGACTCTCCCTCACACTGATCTGACTGATCTGACTCTGCTGTGACTCCGACACGACTCCAACACTGAATCTAAACTCCCCACCCCTCAAAATTTGAACTGAACCTGATCTTCAACCTGACCCTGGTACTAACCCTGACTTTGAATACTGACTCTGAAATTGTCTTTGAGCCAGATACACATAAGTACCCTGACCCTAAGCCTGAGTTTGGCCTTCATGCCTTACTCTGTGTCTGACTTAGATTCTGACCCTTAACCTCACATTGTACATGACTGAATCCCACGCTGACCCTGAAACTTACAATGACTCTGACTCTGACCCTCACCCTGCCTTTCCCCTTGACAGTAATCCTGACACTGATCCTTAACCTCACCCTGCCCCTGAACTGTTTCCACACACTTACCCTGACCCGGACCCTCAAAATGACGCTGGCTCTTACACTAACATGACATTCGACCTGACACAGGCCCTGATTGTGACTTCAGTATGACCATCACCCTACTCTGATGCGAACCCCGCCCTGACCCTCGTCGTGTCCTTGACTTTTCGCACTGACACTGAACCTCTAGAGAGTCACTTGACCCTTAGTCGATGCTCACGCTGACATTCTCACAGTCACCATGACCTGACTCTGATCCTAAGTTTTACTTAGACACTGATCATGACCGTGATTCTGACCCTGAAGTGTACATGCATTCTCATCTTGACCGTCATACTCCTGGTGCTGCTTCTATACCTGAACCTCACCGTGGTGCTCACTCTCAGCTTGCGTCTGTCTGATCATGACAATCACCATAACGGCGACCCTGAAGCTCATTTAAGCACTCTCATTCTCACCCTGACCCTCGCGCTCACCTTGACCTTCAGTTTCATCCTTACCCTGACCCTGTAATTGAAGCCAGCCCTATACCAGCACTTGACCTGATCTTTACCCTAGCCTGAAACTCAGCCTTATCATGACCCTCGTCATGACCACGAACTTGATATTTACCTGACCCTGACCCTAACTCTCCACTTACTCTCCACTTACCCTGACTTAACCATTACCTTCTCCCTGACCTTGACCTCACCCTGACTCTGCAATAACTCTCACACACACCTTCACTGTGTCCTTGAAATTGCCTTGAATCTGAAACTTCTGCATGACTTGAACCAGACTCCCAGCCTGACCCTGACACCAACACCCCCTCACCCTGGCCCAGGTTGACACCCCACCCTGATCCTGACCCTGATCCTGATGCTGAAACTGACCCAGACCCTCATCCTGAGCATGACTCTGCAAATTTGCCTCACACTTGACATTTCATCCTGAGCCTGATACTGACCCCCATTCTGATCCTCGCAATGACTCAACGTGACTTTGAGCATGACCCTTATGTTCATCAAGACCCAGTAATTCATACGACCCCTCACCCTGAACCTGACATTGACCTTTATCCTTAAATGTACCTGATTCTAACCTTTCTCCTGACTGAACCTGAAATTATACTCTGAATCAGACCCTGCTTCTTACCAGGTCCTGAACTTGACCCTGAACATGACCCTCACTCTCACACTTACCTTGACCCTGACCCATGCTTTGAACCTAATCTGTCAACCTAACCAAAACCTCACTCGTACACTCAAATTGACCCTGATCAACACTATGTCCCTGAACATAACCTTGACCCTGATGGTGAACCATACCCTCACCAAGACACTACAATTCGCATGCACTCTTACGTAGACTCTGGTCCTTATCTTATCCAGGAACATTTGCCTAACTTTATTCACACTATAAAACTGACTTTTGTCCTTTCTCTCACCCTAACACTGATCTGACCTGGCCTGACCTTTGACCTCATCCAATTCTGAGCCTTCTCTCAGACCCTCAGCCTGATGCGGATACTGCCCATGTCTCTTACACTGATATTCACCCTGACTGGGTCCTGGTGCTCACCCTGACACAAACAACTCAGATGCTTATCCTCACTTATGTGAGAGTCCCTTATAGTGACCATGACCTTGACTGTGGCCCTCACATTGACTCTTCCATTGACAACCTACCTGACTCTGGCCCTGATTCCGATTTGGACCCTCCTTCTTACCCTAACCTTTACTTGACACTCTGAGTGTCCTTCATAATCTCATTATGATCCGAATTCTGACCTTTAATGTGACCATCACCATGACTGTGATCTGAAGCTAATCCTGACATTGATTCTAATTCTCATCCTCACCCTGGTTTGTATTTTTCCTTTTTATTGAACTTGTCGAAGTGACGTTGGTTAACAAAATTATACAGCTTTCAGGTACACAATCCACAACACATCATCTGTGCACTGTATCTCATTCTCACCCTGAACTCGAAATGGAACCTCACAACTGACACTGACAATGATCGCTATCCAGACCCTGATTATCACTCCACCTTGATTCTAACCATAAGTGAAAGGACAAAGTCCGTGCTATTTGCTATCATGGCACCACTTGCTGGGCAGGCCTAAGACCTTGTTAAACATGACTGCCATTTTACTCTTTTGAGCTTATGTCCTCAGAACTGAAAATTACTGGAAAGAAATGACAGAACGTGACTAACCGCTCCCTACAGACACAGGCAGAAGATAACTTTGGAACAAACTGCAGCCCCATGTTACAACTGATATGAGTCCTCACACTGAGGCTGACCCTGAACTTGACACTTATCCTGACCTTGAACTTGACACTGATTCTCACTCTAACCCTTATCCTCACCTTGACCCTAAATTTGGTAATTACCCTCATACCCACCTTGATCCTAGAATGGCTTTTGACTCTGATTCTCATCCTTATACTAAACATGATAACAGACTTAATTCTGTCCCTGACATTGAGCATGACTCTGACCTGCAGCTCATCCTCACTCTGACACTGATATAAACTGGTCACCAATTTTGATTGTCCTATCATCCTAACCTAGAACCTGCTCCTCATACTGGCCCTGATCACTGCCCTGATGTTGACACTTAACCTGACTCTGACATTTATCATGACCTCACCTTGACATACAACCTATCTTGATGCTAATTCTCACTCTGATCCAACCCTCACCATGATGCTAATCTTCACGCTGACATTTAACCTGACTCTTATTCCACCCAAACCCTAACCCTGACCCTGACCTTGGCCTCACCCAACACTCCCCTGAAAAATGACTCTGAAACTGAACTTCACTTTCACACCCATCTTAACTAACCCCAGCTCTCACCTTGGCCCTGATACTGACAATATAACATACTAAAACTCATCTTCATTCTGACCTTTACCTGATGCTCATTCTGACCCTGATCCTTGCACTCAACTGACCGTGATCCTCATGGCGACCTTCGACTTTAACTCTGATCATCACCCTGCCTCTGACCTTAACCCTCATCCTGTCCCTGTGACTCCCGCCTTAACTTTCATCCTGTGCTTGACTTTAAAACTGACCCTGACACTTACACAGAACATGACCCTGAAGCTCACCCTAATGCTGACTGTGACCGTGATCCCAATGTTCAGCCTAACTCTGACCCTGATGCTCACACCAACACTGACTGATTTCTCATCCTCAACATGACCCTGAACTGGTTGCACACAGTGTCCCTGACCCTGATTATGACCATCACACTGACCCTGGCACTTACTATGAGGTTGACGATAAACCTGACCCTGACTGTGACCCTCACCCCAACCTGACCCTAATCCTCACTCTACAATGAATTTCATTTTTATTTTGACCTTTATTTATTCATTTAAAAATAATTTTTTTAATGATTTCATTTATTTATTTTTAGAGAGAGGGGAAGGGAGGGAGAAAAGAGGGAGAGAAATGTTGATGTGCAAGAGGTTGGTTGCCTCTCTTCATGCCCCCAACTGGGGACCTGTTCTGCAATCCAGGCATGCGTTCTGACTGGAAATCAAACCAGTGATTTTTTGGTTCGCAGGCTGGCACTCAATCCACCGAGCCATGCCAGCCAGGGCTTGCCCTTTACTTAAAGCTTACTGTGATGCTGACGCTCAGACTCACCCTAACCTTGACCGTGACCTTTACCTTGACCTCTAGCCTAATACTCTCCAGATTCCGATCCTCACCGAGACCTTGACGCTTGCTGCAGCCATCCCCTGAAACCTGACTCAGACCTCATTCACACTTCTCTGGACCCTGTCATCACCATGATCTTGAAACAGATTGAACCTCATTCTCATTCTGACCTTTACATACTACCAGCTGTGACGCTGACCAGGACCCTCATACTCACTCTGAAGTTCACTCTGACTCTGAGCCCGACCATGACTGATCCTCACCATGACACTTACTTTTACCCAAACCATTCACTGATCATCAAACCTATAAGTATCCTGAACCTGATCTGCAACCTTGACCAGACTTTCACCTAAGCCTAACGCTGTCTAACTCTCACCCTGACTCTTATGTGATGCTTACTCTAACTCTGATCCTCATCCTCACTTTTACCATGACCCTGACATTGACCCTCAAACTGATGCTCACAGTGATCATTATTACCTTGACCCTGATCCTGAAACATATATTCACCCTCACCTTGACTCTGACTTTTAACCTCTCGCTGACACTGGCTCCAACCTGACTCTTTTCCATAACTCTTAGCCTGAATCTGACCATGATACTCGTTTCGACAATGACCCTGATCCTCACTCAGACACACTAATTCTCACACTTACTCTGACCTTGACTATCACCCAGAACTTGAGCTTTACCATGAACTTGACCCCCACACTGACCTTAAACTTCCCTATCACCCTTACCCAGATTCTAATTTAATAAACCCTAGGAGGCTATCATCAGTTATTTGACAATATCGACCATGCAATTTAACACATCATATAAGCCTAATTAGTTTAATCTCTCTCTTTTACGAGGAGAGAGAACAAATCTTTTGAGGTATTCCAGGGACCCTCTGGAGCCCCCCAAAGTTATCCTTAAGTCAATAAGACTTCATTTAGAACATATCAAAAGGTTTGGACATTTGACTAAAAAGGTCACAGATTGCTATGAAATAATACTTAACTATGCACTTAACCAAAGTGATAATAAAAGATCTCAAAGACAAATACAGAAGGTTACATGATTGTGACTCAAACTGTAGCTTTTATGATTGAGAAGATTCAATTTTATTATGTAATCAAGAACCTCAATAAGATAACATAAAACACAGAAAATTATTTTGATAAAACATAGATTATTTGTTTTGTAGGTAGAAAATTTTTCACAATATCACACCAGGAGCAGACTAATGTACAGGAAAACTGTCCTTTTAACAGTAAGAGGGAGAATAAAGCTCTAATTTTTCATCAGCTTACTTTTAATATTTATATTCATTTATTTGATTACATTTATTTACTCTTATTCAACTTGATCACACATAAAATTTCTTTTTCTATTTTTCATTTTTAAAAGGTTTTAATTTTTAAAAATTTAAAAATATATTTTATTGGTTATGCTATTACAGTTGTCCAAATTTTTCCCCCTTTGCCCCTCTTTACTCAGCACCCCCATTCCCTCCAGCAATTGCCCCCTCTTAGTTCATGTCCATGGGCCATGCAAATAAGTCCTTTGGCTTCTCCATTTCCTATACTATTCCTAACCTCCCCCTGTCTACTTTGTACCTACCAATTATGCTTCTTAATCCCTACACCTTTACCCCTTTTCTCCCCCACCCCCCTCCCAGCTTTTAACCCTCCAAATGATCTCCATATCTATGATTCTGTTCCTGTTCTCATTGTTTGTTTAGTTTGTTTTTTTAGATTCAGTTGTTGGTAGTTGTGAATTTGTTGCCATTTTAATGTTCATAGTTTTGATCTTCTTTTTCTTAAGTAAGTCCCTGTAACATTTCATGTCATTAAGGGCTTGGTGATGATGAGCTGCTTTAGCTTTTTTACCTTGTCTGGGAAGCTTTTTATCTGCCCTTCCATTCTAAATGATTGTTTTGCTGGATAGAGTAATCTTCATTGTAGGTCCTTGCTTTTCATCACTTTGAATACTTCTTGCCAGTCCCTTCTTGCCCGGAAGGTTTCTTTTGAGAAATCAGCTGATGGTCTTATGGGAACTCCCTTGTAGGTAATTCTCTCCTTTTCTCTTGCTGCTTTTAAGATTCTCTCTTTATCTTTAACCTTTGGCATTTTAATTATGATGTGTCTTGATGTGGTCCTCTTTGGGTTCAACTTGTTTGAAACTCTCTGTGCTTCCTAGATTTGTATGTCTATTTCCTTCACCATATTGGGGAAGTTTTCTTTCACTATTTTTTCACACAAGTTTTCTATTTTTTGCTCTTCTCCTTCTCCTTCTGGCATCCCTATGATTTGGATGTTGGCCATTTTTGAGATGCTCCAGCGGGTCCTTATACTATCCTCATGTTTTTGAATTCTTGTTTCTTCTTGCTGTTTTGGTTGAATGCTTATTTTTTCCTTACGTTATAAATCGTTGATTTGAATCAAGACCTCATCCCCTCCACTGATGGTTCCCTCTTGATTTTTCTTTGTTTCACTTAGTGTAACCTTCATTTCTTTCTGGGTCTTTTTTATGTTGTTTCTGTACTCAGTGGGTTCTTTGACGATCTTGATCATCGATGTTTTCAACTCTGCATCTGATAGGTTGGTTATCTCCATTTCATTTAGCTCTTTTCCTGGAGTTTTGTTCTGTTCTTTCATTTGGGCCATATTCCTTTGTCTCCTTATTTTGGCGGCCTCTGTGTGTTTGTTGCTGTGTATTAGGTAGAGCTGCTTTGACTCCCTGTCCTGTTCAGGAGAAAAGGCACCTGTAAATTGTGTGGGGCAGAGCCTTAGTTAATCACCAGGGCGGGGCAACCTGCTTCACTGCTTTGTGGCTCTGTGTGGTGGGAGGGCTTGGAGAGGGGATAATGCCACTGCTTGGCTTCTGGAGGTTTGCTTGGCACTTGCCCTGTGCAAGCAGTGCCCTTCCAGCTCTTGCCCACGTCCTAAATCCCAGAGAGGTCTGCCTACATTTTAAGACCAAGGAGACCCTCTAATAGAGCCTCCTGCAAATCTGGCTGTTTCTTCCTGCCACCCCAACCCCCACTGGTTTTTACAGTCAGAAATATGTGGATTTATCTTCCTGGTGCTGGAACCCTGGGGCTGGGATCAGTCACCCCCAAGGTATCCCTCCCATTTTTTATCCACCACGGATGAATGTGGCACTACCTGATCCACCACCTCCATCTCTCTGCACCACACCAGGTCTCCGCGCCTCTCCGCCCATCTCCATGTCTCTGTCCTCCCTATCCCCTCTGGATAAATGTGGTTTCTTTAAATCTTTAGTTGTCGGACTTCCACACAGTTCGATTTTCTAATGGTTTGGGGTGTTACTTGTTTGGAAGTCTAGCTGCAATTCTTTCTGTGGTTGTGTGAGGAGGTGAAGCGCGTTTACCTATGCCCCTATTTTGACCAGAAGTCTCTTTTCTCAAGATTTCTTTTTCATAAACTTTCTACAAGGTTTTGTGTTCATTTTAGTTTGTCTCTTGTTCTCCTACCCATTTCAGAAATAGTCAGGAGGAAATTACTTCATTTTCCTTCACAAAAATGTATCTCTATTTTTTTTACATCTTCAGCCTCTGAAAGCATGCATTTTACTTTCCTTAACCCTTAAATACCTTAACTTCCCATGAAAACTAAGAAGTAAGTAATTGTAATCTTTTTTAAAACAGACTTTATTTATTTACTTTTAGAGAGAGGGGAGAGGAAGGCGAAAAAGAGGGAAAGAAACACCAATGTGAGAAACATCAATCGCTTGCCTCCTGCATGCACCCTGTCTGGGGATGGAACTTGCAACCCAGGCATGCGCCCCCGACCTGGACTAGAACCAGTAGCCTTTCCCCCGGCAGGACAATGCCCAACCAGCTGAGCCACACCAGTCAGGGCAGACGCAAGCAATTGTAAACTGTGCAACACCAGTATTCTTTTGGATTGACAAATTTATAAACACATTTCATAACATCTAGAAATATATATATTTCCTCATAACAATATTTCAAAATGTGGCACAAGATATGTTTACTAATAGACTCAAATATCTTTAATTCCTCTATAAAAAGAAGCAAAAAGTAGAAAACTTATGTTCAGTAATTAATTTTTCATTATTTTATCTTATTTGAAAATGCTCTAGATAGTCAATAATTTCTATCTTTTAACTTAATTTAGCAAAACTGTGAGTCTTCAAATTACCAAAAGATTTTGGGAAACTATTTTTAGGCGTATATATAGCATGACAGAATTATTGCTGAAAAGTTTCACCTAGAAAACATTTAATTTTACTTACATTTATTTTATTTGCTCTTAACAATTAAATTTAGATTACTTATGAAAATTTTGTAATACTGAGTTATTTTTCTCACTGTCAAGTTTTGCAGCAGAGGTAACATAAACTTATTTGACTAATAAGCCCAGGAAGAGT
>PVJD01008946.1:0-67470 GCA_004026545.1 Mormoops blainvillei
CCTTGACTTCCTAGGAAACGCCAAACTCCAGCCCTGGGGCCTTTGTACCTGCTGATATAACTGCGTGGCCAGGCTCCCTTACCTCCGTCAGGTCTCTGTCTAAACGTCACCTTCTCATCCAGATCTTGCTGACCACCTGATTTAAAGTGTCACCATACGCAGACACTGCCCCCTTGCCACCCACAGCAGCACTGCTGTCCTCCTTCTCCCACTCTATTTTTCTCCACAGCACTTCTCAGCAGCTGACAAGATTCTCTACTTGCCTCTTCCTTCTTCTTCTTCCCCCAGTGGAATGGAGGCTCCAAGAGGGCCAGGACCTTGTCTGTTCTACTCTGCACCTTGAACAGTGCCTGGCACATAGCAGGTGTTCCGGCCACACCCGTCGAACAAATGTGCAAGCGATCCCGCTCTGTACCAGGCACATCCCATGATTTGCCTCATTTGGTGCCTCCTCACAGGTACCCCCGTGAGACAGGCACTGTCTCACTCCCATATTACAGTTGAAGGCGGGCTCAGCTTAGGATGTGGTAGACCCTGGATTTGCCCAGCTACAGGGACTCCAAAGCCCAGGTGTGCCACACCCCACAAAAGTGGAAAGATGTAGCGTATGGGGCCTGCCAACCCCCGACAGCCAAACTCCCTCCTGTCTTGAAGACTGAAGGACGCCAGTGCTCCCAACTCTCCATCTTCCTGTCCAAAGGCAGCGAGAGGAAGGCTCCTGTGTGGGGATGGGGGCAGGGGGTTCTCCACCAGGCCATCCTCCTGGGATGCACATGTCCTCACAGGCTCAGACAGGAGCAGAGGTGCTGTCTCCAGAAGCCACTTAGCAGGTGCCCAGCTCCCAGTCTGCACCATGACTCATCAGGTCTCCGCCACACACCCTGCTGGCCGCTCCTGCCCGCTGTGCAGCCCACCCCCCCCCGCACCGCCCGATCCTCCCCCCAGGCACTTGGACACCCAGCAGCCCCTCCAGCAGCCATGCTCTCTTACCTCCAGGCCCCTGGCCAGCCCCACTCTCCCTTGCTGGGGAAGGCACAATCACAGCCCCCAAAGCTGTCCTTGTCCTAATCCCTGGAACCTGTGAATGTTAACTTACATGGTAAATGGGACTGTACAGATGTAGTTAGATCAAGGATCTGAGACAGGGAGACTGTCCTGGATTATTTAGGTGGGCCCGGTGTCATCACAAGGGTCCTTAGAAGAAGTAGGCGGGAGGGTCAGAGTCAGGGGAGGAGATGTGACAAGGAAGAAGGGGTTAGAGTGATACAGCCATAAGCCAAAGAATTCGAGCAGCCTCTAAAAAATGAAAGAGGTAAGGAAACATATTCTTCCCTAGAGCCTCTAAAAGGAACACAGCACCTCGATTTTATTCCCATGATACGCATTTTTGGACTTCTGACCTCCAGAAATATAAGATGATAAAATGCATTTTGTTTTAAGCCACTAAATTTATGGTATTTTGTTACAGCAGCCGTAGGAAATTAACACCCCACTCCCTCAGCTCAAGGGGGGGCCTGTCCTGGCCTCAGCGTGGTCCAACCCCATGCAAATACTCTCAAACCTTCCTCTTTCATAATTATCTGTAAGTGGTTACAAGCTTGTGCTCTGACGCCAGACAGCCTTGTTCAACTTCAGCACAAGATATGCAGCCTTGGAACTGTTTCCCACCCTCTCTGTGTTGCCTTTCCTTCATCTCTTACATAGAGTCACAAAAGGACCTATCTTCTACAACCACTATGAGGCTGGAATGAGAGAACTCACACAGAGGCTGGGCCTGGTATGCTCGAACAAGGGCTCGTCACTATGACCTGTATCCTCAGCAATACCTCAGAACTACGGAGAATGGAGGCTGTGCCTGTCTGGTCCCCCACACATTCACAGAGCCCAAACAGGCAAGGCTATCAGGTCTGAGTAATATTTGTTGAATGGATGAGTTCCGCGGTATTAAAAGATCTCAAACAGATGCGTAAGGGACAAGCCATGCGACATGATGCTCCTAAAGAAAGCCAACAGCCAAGCCATAGTGCTGGGCCTCTCCTGGGTCAACTCCAGCAGCCCCCAACTATTTCATGCTAGGCAGAGAGAGTGGTGACCACTGCCAAGGCCCACCGGTGAAAATGCCACATTCAACTTTAAACCTGGCCCTTAGACTGACATCACATTGGCCAACCTTTGCCCTCCCTTCAGCTGTGGCTGAGCCCCCAACCATAATGGCTGAGGGGAGGCCCCTGCATGACCCTAATGGAGCCCCACCTGTCTTTCCCCAGGAATGTCTGAGCAAATCATGTCCCCTTAGTGTCTGTTCATGGGGAAACATTGCATTATGATATTCCCCCCCGCACAAGGTTCCTGTAGAAATAAAATGAGAATAGGCAAATGACGTGCATAGTGCCTGGCATACAGTTAGCACACCGTAAAGGCTATTAGCCAAACAACTGGAGCCACAAAGCAGAGTTTAATTATTTTATCCCATCACATATATTTGAACAGTTTATAGGTCTCCCTTTCAAAATCACACAACAGAGCTAACTAGGGGAGAGCAGGGCAGCAGAAAAAGTCAGGTCAGATCTCTGGACTCAAAGATTTGAAGCTGTATGAGTCTGGGTAAGTTGCTCAACCTCTCTGAACCAGTCTCCTATCTATAAAATGAAGACAGTATTAACTGCCCCAAACGAGTGCTACAGCATAATGAAATAATGCATAGCAGTCATTCTCGCATTGGAATCACTTCAGGGGCTGTCTGAAAAAAGGCCAGTGCCCAGGCCTCCCCTAGACCAATGCAATCAGCATCCACACGCTGGAATCTGAGCATCAAGGGTTATGAAGATCGCCCCGGGTGATTGCACAGCACACGCAGGGCAGGGAAACATGAAGGCTTATATGGAGCTGGCACATAGCAGGCGCTCAGGAAATCCAAGCTTTCACCATTATCTCATCGACAGGCAAGGGTTTTCTTCCATTCATCCAATATACATTTGTAGAGTGCCTAGCATAAGCAAATTCATAGGTTTATAGCCATATGCTGGTTGCTGAGGGCTGGGGGTAAGGGGGGATGGGGAGTAACTGTTAATGGGTATAGGGTTTCATTTTGGGGTAACGACATATTTTGGAAGCACGGAGAGGCAGCAGTTGCATACCATGTGAATATATTAAATGCCACTGAATTGTTCACTTTAAAATGACTGATTTTATGTTACGTGATTCTCACTTCAATTTAAAAAAGCAAAAAAAAAAAATCAAAATCCAGACATAAAAGTACAAATGCTATATGATTCTACTTTTATGAGAGGCCTAGAGCAGTCAAATTCAGAGAGACAGTAAGTAGATTGATGGGTGCCAAGGGTTGGGGGTGGGAGAGAGAATGAGGAGATAGTGTTTAATGGGCGCAGAGTTTCAGTCTGGGAAGATGAGAAAGTTCTGGAGATGATGGCAGTGATGTTTGCACAACTGAATGTACTTCAAACTGCACACTGAAAAATGGTTAAAATAGTAAAACTTTGTTACTGTATATTTTTACCACAATAAAAAAGTCATATGTTGACAGTCCAAAGACATTATCCCCACAATAAATGAAGTCATCCGGTCCCACCTGAGCTGCCCCAAAACCAACATCAACCTCGTTTCTATTCGAGATGACATCTCCCCAGGTTTTCCAGGCGAGCAACCTCGAGTAACTGAACGCCCTCTTCACAAACAGGATGGAGACTGTATGAGTTTTCCCTCTGGGGCACGGCCAGATGAAGTAAAGAAAACAAAGCAGATTCCTCCCCCTCCCCCCAGGAAAAACCCTGCCGGGGCAATAGCAGAACTAACAGGGCTGGTGCACACTTTCACTTCCCGCTGGCCAGTGTCTCCCGGCTCCCTCTGAGTGTCCAGCAAAGCCCAGGCTTGGGGTGGTGGGCACTGTCCTCTCAGCCTGCTCTAGGAGGACTTACTTGACTGCACTGAGCTCCAGTAAACAAGACACAGCCATGCTGGCTCTGCACCTCTCGGTCTCCTTGCAGGGAGATGAAGGACCCACAGGAGGTGTGATGGGATGGCTGAGAGGGACCTGAATCTCAGAACCCTGGGTCTGCTGCCAGCCTCAATGTGCACCTCTGGGCACAACACTTCCCTATCTGGCCCTTAATGTCCTCACCTATAGAAATGAGTGAAATGGATTCATGCAGGAAAGGTGAGTAGGTTTACCTCATGAGCCAACCTCTATCAACAGGGAGGCTATGGCGAGGTTTCTCAGGTGGTATTTGAGTTCAGCGGGCCACCAGGGTGAGCCAGTGATGTCTGCCATTGGTGGGACAGGAGGGAGGTGACAACTCAAGGCCCATGATTTGCCATCACTGGATGAGATCCCTTATAGAGCAATTCCTTGATGAGGCTCCAGGAACCATCCTTTCAGACCTGGAACACACTCAAGTGGCCTCCCTGGATGACACATGTTCATTCAACCTCTGCTCACACATTTCCTTTGTCAGAAAGCTTACAACCTCCTCGGGCAGCCCATCCCTCCATGTACAAGAAGCTAAAATCTCTGCCCTCCACCCTTACCCAGGGACCAACTCTGGTACTACGGAAAATAAGCCAGTTCTTTGTTCCTCTTTACACCCTTGCTGAAGGAACTATACTCCATTTCTTGGCTCCTGTTAAAGACTTAGCAACCTTCTTTCTACATGTGAGCAGGTTTCCAAAGAATGACCTGTTCTAGAAACATGATGATATGGCTATGCCCTACTCACGGTGTGTCCCTGACTACATTTCCCCAACTCCCTTGCAGCTAGGAGTTGCCACGTGATTCAGTCTGGCCAATAAGATAAAAATAAGTCTCCTTAAAAGGGTGGAAATCATTCTCCACTCTCCCTCCCACTCCCACTTCCTGCTAACTGGAATACATATGCAACAGCAGGAACTTGAACAGCTACTTGGACCACGAGGCAAGGTGCTAAGAACAGTAGAGCAGCAACACAGAAGCAGCGTGGGTCCATGGAGAACACAGACCAACCATACCAGTCCTAATATGATAGTCTATACCCTAGACTTCTTGTATGAGAGCACAAATTTTTACTGTGTTTAAGCTGCTGGGTTTTAAAAATATTATACAAATATTGAACCTAAATGCAAGATAAATCAAGTCTAATTACAGATAAGAGAGCCTGGTTACCTTCACACAAAGCACTCTGCCATATGCAGTGGGAAAGAAGGTATTTCCAGTTGCTAGGCCCTAGGATTTCCACATACAGCTCAGAGCATGCCCTAATATCTGCCCGTAAGACAGTCAGGGCCTACATTTCCAGGGTTGTTGTGTTTCTGCAAAATCAGTGGATGGACTGATTATACCAGTGGATGATATACAACTGGCCACCATTTATCAAGCACCTACTATATGCCTCAAGTGCTCAGAATTGTCTGCTGTTATTATTTTGGCCTGAGTCGGAAATAGCCCCATTACAGATGAAATCCAAAGACATCTAGTACATTGGAGCTAAAACCCAGGACTCCAGCCCTCCGGACTGAGGTTCTTTCCATTATTCTTCACTGTCTTCTGAAGATTCTCAGGAGGTTCAATGGGCTGAACCTGACCACGGTTGGGGAGAGAAGAGAAGAGGAAGGGAGGAAGGAGGAGTGGGGAGAGGATAAGTAGAGGAATGAGGGGGAGGGAAGAAGGGGGGAAATTCTTGCACTTCTGCAAGGGAGATGTCTGTAAAGAACTCGGGGAAGAGAGAAAAAGGCAGGGGGTGAAATCCAAGAGGGACACCCGTGAGAACATCAGGAATTGCAGCTGAAATGGCTTATTTCTTACACCAGTGGTCATATTTACATATTATTTTATATACTGCTTTGAACAGCTGAAATCACTCAGCATTTTAAAAGGAAAAAGAGAATGTGCAATTTATTGTATGTCAATCACACCTCAGTAAAGAGAGTTTTTTTGTTTTTTTTTTAATGCACCCAAAAAGAGAGGGGAGGGAGGAAAGAGTTAAGGCTCTAACACCACAGCTTCTCATCACAGCCCACGCTCCTCTCTGCCACAGGGAAGGCCAGCTACTCTGACCACAGGAGCTCCATCCACGAAGCCACAAGCCTTCTGTGAAAAGGGCCACTTCACCTCCACGTTGCTGAAGTCTCCTTAGGTGAAATGACGTCTGAAAGCTTCCAAAATGAGTCACCCTCAAGCCTGGCCACCCCAGAACCATGTTCCGCCCACCAGCAGTTTCAACAAAGACAAGTAGTTGCTATACACCCACTCCCTGCTCTCCCCACGGCGGGACATAGGGTAGCCAGGCTGGCAGGGCCTTGTGACGGACACCATCCTGGGCTTGCTCCCTTGCACGGAGGTGGGCAACCACAGGAGGAAGGGGAGCCCCACAAGGAGGGTGCCTCGGGCACACTGCCCTATGCTGCTCCTTCGGTGGGTGGGCCATGGATTCTCTGCCTCCCCGACTGAGTCCCTCCAACAGAAGTACGGCTGAACACAGGACAGGAGGCTGGGGTCCTGCTTCTCCTGCAGCCTGACTCGGTTTGCCCCTGATATCCTCACATAGTATCTTCGGAACTGAAACCAGGGCGCCTGAGACAAATCCTCATGCAGATGAGAAGTGGTGTGGGTTCTGCCTGGCCCACGTGGGTGGGCTCTGGGTGACCCCATCCTGACCTCTCCAAAGTCAGATGCTCCCAGGCCCAGGCCAGACAGGTAATGAACCTGAATATAGTGGGCCGGGTGAGGCTGGGATAAAGTGGAGAATATGTGCCCAGCCAAAAGGGGACAGCCACTACCAGACCTAGCCCACGGGTATCACACGGGAATGGGAGCACAGCCAGGAGCAAGCTGGTTCACTGCCTGCCTCATTTTCCCCTGCAGTAGAATGGGGATAATAATAAAGATACCTGCACCATAGAACTGTTCTGAGAATTAAAGGAGTGAGAAGAGAGAAAGAAAGGAAGAAGAGAAGAGAAGAGAAGAGAAATAGAGAAAGTCATTTAGAACAGTGCCAGGCATGTACTAAGTGACACAGAAGTGTTTGCTTTTGTTGTTATTATTAGACAATGAAAATTCAGACTTTTTTTTAGGGGAACTCTCCTAATTTTTAAATGCGGACAAGTTACTGAAGCATTTTTTTCAAAATCACCATGTGGGCCAAAGAAAATATATCGGCAAACTGGCCTTGGTCCTTGGGTCACACGCTTGCGACCTCTGCTCGGCATGTTCCCTGCTTCCCTCTAAGGCAAACCCAAGTCATACAGGCATCACAATCACCACTCGGGACTTGTGTTCATTCCACTTCTAACACCAGCTTCTAAGCCCATGAATCTCTTAATAGGAAATAAATGTTTAAATCAACCTCCACCCGACTCCCACACCAAAAGGACGAGAACTACTAATTCTTACCCACCACATCCAAGTCGCCAGTTTTATTTCATAGCAAGGGGGAAAAAAAAGATCTATTCAAAAAAAAAAAAAAAAAGAAAGAAAAAGAAAAAGGAAAACCAACAAAGGCGTACTCGAAAATGCACCGCTAGTGACTTGGGCAACAGCCCTGCCGGTCAGAGCGAAAAACAGCTCAGCTCTGAAAGCCGTCCCAGACATGAAAATTATAGAGCAGCGTCGCTGACATACCCCTGCCCTTTCTGTGTCATTCACTCATGAGGAATGCAATTAAATACCCCTCCCCCACCACAAACAAGAAAGACAGAAACGTCAGCGCTGGAGCTGAAAGGGACTGACCTCAGAGAAGGACATGGGGGAGGCAGGGCCACCAGGCGGTGGGGGGGTGGGGAGGAGGATGTTAGGGCTTCTGTAGTCATGCCCATTGAACAGATCAGGGCAGAGGGCACACAGAGGAGATGGGATGTATGCCTGGTCCCTTGGACTCCGGGGCGGGGCACAGCTGTCCTCACATCCTCACAGACAGCATTTCAACAGATCACCCCTGACACCCACTATGTGGCTGAGCTCAAGGCAGGTTCAAAGGGACAAGAGAAGAACAGGACACACAGTCCATCCTTGATGCCTTTCTCACCAGCCTCAGTAAAAGGTCATCAGATCTCATGTGGTGCCTGCTTCCCAAGGCGCTCAATAAAATCCAAGCTCCTTGCTGGTGCTGCGTGACAGCCACGGCTGGCCCCTGCCTTCCCACCTCAGGGCCTTTACACGCGCTATACCCGCTGCTGAAGAGCTCCTTCCCATTTCCCCACAGGACTGGCTGCTCCATCCGCGTCCCCTCCTCTGAGAGACGCTCCTTGACTCAACTGTCTAAACTACGTCCCCATCCAACTCTCTCTGCTGCCTCACTCTGTGCCATTTTCATCCCTAGCACCTGTGTCACCTCTAAAGGGGCTTCAGGGATTTCTGGCTTGTTTGCTTACTGTTAACGCCCTCCCCCTACACACACACCAGTGAAGTCCAAGCTTCTTGAGAGTAGAAGCCATGTTGAAATGCCCTGAAACAGTCCGATGCACAGGTTAACACTCAGCAGTGTGAAATGGGTGACAGAGTTCACTACCTACCCTAATCAGGAGAACCACGGGCAGATGGGCCAAATCCTGCACCTGTGGGCAAACCAGGCGCTATGGGAACAGCGCAGAGGGTGGGCCGAAGGACATGCCCTAAAGAACACCAAAAATCAGAAGAGGTTGTCTTAAGCACTCTGGAGGTCCTGGACTTTGTACTAGGCTTGTCCCATGCATTTTTTCATTGCGTCCTGACCACAATCCCAGGTCATAAATATTACTACTGATTTTACCACGGAGATAAAGAAACTGAGGCAAAAGTTATATAACAAGCCCAAAGTCACACATACACCTAGTAAATTTGAATGCAAGGAGTAAAATACCAAAGACAACCTCTGACAAGGTCTGCATATGTATATGTGTATATGTGTTGGTGCACATATAGTGTAATCCATGTATGTTTACGTATGAATGTGTCCATGTGTGTCCACCCATATGTGTACTCTCTATCTGTATGCATGCATGTGTGTGTGCATACCAATCATGTTTCTCTTTCCTCCTCAAGAAATGGTTTGTTTTGGTTCTGATCTTAGTAGTCTAAGGGCTACAACAAAGAGATAACACCAGGAAGTCAGGAACTGTGTTTACTTACAAACTAGTAGGTCAACCTATGTGAAACCAATATTTACTTATTTCGACTTACAAAATCACAGTTCCTTCCCTATGGTTCCACCCAATCTTACCCAAGAGTCACCTTTTGTGTGGGGTCTTAACAAGCAGGCAGGTAGAGGGAAGAGCACCGAGGCCGGAATCTCCAGGTGGCTGGCGGGCACCTCAGCTCAGGTCCAGCCTTATCTTTAGCACTCCTTCCAGGCACCAAGGGGCAAAGAAAACTGCTCTGAGGTCAAACTTCTGAAACATCTGTCTCTGCAACCCAGCCTCTGTGTGCAGACACCACAACGTACAGGACAGGAAACGCCAGGCAGCGAGCGGCCTGGGAGCCCAGCCTCTGAGCCAGCAGCCTGCGTGTGCAAAGAAAGTTCTGAACATCGGCTGTCTCTCGAACCCGAACCCACCAGCCCCCCTCCCCTGCCACTTCCCAGAGGTCCCCAGAGATGCCTTGTCTGAACCACAGAAACAGCAGAGAGCAGAGGTGCGAGGTCACTTTATTTGGTTAACTCTCTCAACTTCTTTCTCTTTTTTAAAAATTCTCTTCAAACTGAAACTGCCAGAAGTTGTGCCTGATAAATCTGAAGGCTGTAGAGGAAGTGGTTTGTCCTTCCTCCTGTTCATGACTTCTGCAAAAGATAACACAGAGTCTGGGGGGTAAACTGTCAGGCAAAGGCAGGGCTCCCACCAGGACTTGAGCAAGCTCCCTTTACCTGAGAATGGCTGCCAGCCTCCAGACAAGGTTATAGGTGCAGGCTCCTGAAGTTCCCTGCCCCACACCCATCTCTTGGGGCTGCACTGAGCATGAGGAGCTCAGAGAAAGCCCTTCCCCTCTCAAGGCCCCACAAAGTCTTTCGGGAAACTCAATTCAACAGAGCCTTTGGCCTGGCAGCCCTTACACCCCTACAGCAGCCTGGAAATGGAACTTTATTATCCCATTTTCCAGACAGGAAAACTATGGCGGGGGGTGGGGGGGTGTCCTATTATACATAATGTGCTCAGCTTAATCTCAACAACTTGCCCAGTGTCACAGCTACAGACTGTGAGAGCCTGGACTTAGGAAGGCCTGACTCCAGCCCTGGTAACACCAATAGTAGTAAGAATAATAATAAGGGTTCTCTCTTTTTCATGGGTGCTGCTCTGTGCTGAGCACAGAGCTAGCACGGGACATGCATTAGCTCACCGAATCCTTTCAGAAGCCCAGGGGACCGATACTACTGCTCGCCCCATTCTACCGATGAGAAACAAGAGCTCAAAGACGTTAAGTCACTTGCCCAAGGTCACACAGCTGGCAAGTAGTAGAGCCCAGGGTGAACTCCTACACTGCTGCTCTGACCATTAGCCCGGGGGTCTTTTCACAATGGAAGACCGATCCTAGTGCTTCCAAAACCAGATGGTTCTCTTGGGTCTAAATGTTTCTGGTCCAGAAGGACCTTGAGGGCCAGCCCCTTTGAGTATCTCTTCCAATACCACAGGCTGAAGGAGTGGCCACTTCCTCATTGGCAATGAACTAAGCCCCGCCCTGGCCACCAGCTTGTCCTTTCCCAGGTTCTCAGGCCTAAGGATGATCAAGAGTCAGAGCAAAGAATGAGGTGCTTTCAAGGCTGAGAAGGAAGGAACTAGACATTCAGGGGCATTCCAGGGACTCAGCTTCCATGTTCAAGTCCAAAGTCCTGGGCCCAGTACATAGGACAGCTCACGGGGACCCAACCCACTCAACACATTCCCGGTGCAAGCAGCATTTCCCTCCCCTTGACCTGCCACACCTCCGGGTTCTGCCACTGCCACTCTCAGCCTGGAATGCTGTTCCCTGTGTTCTCTACCTCGCCAGAGTCCACCCCTTCTGATCAGCAGCTTTCTCCTGGGGAACCCTGGTACCTCACACAAGCTCCCGTCACCCTCGTTTATGTCAGAGTCACATGGGACATGAAATCCGACCATCCACGGCTCTCTCTCCTCCAGCTACCTCTGTATTCCCAACCCTTGGCACAACGCCAGGTACCCAGCAGGTACTCTGGAAGTGCATGCTTCAGGTGCAATGCCCGAACACCAAGCGAGAAGCCCCTGACACGCAAGGATGAGGCGGCGGCACACAGGCACTGGGCACGTTCCCACCCTGCCTTGTGCAGAAGGCCCCATACTGTGAGAAAACTGGAAGCCAGGCCGGTGCCAGTGTCCGTTTTCCTTCTAGGGCACAGCACATCGCCTGAGTGTGTGAGTGGGTGGGCGGGTGAGGGTATGAGCCCAGTTTAGCTCATTTCAGACACTGGAGCCGAGATGATCCAGGGGAAGGAAGAACTGTGGCCTCTCCCCACTTCCAGCCCCTGCCCAGCCTCTCCTTGTCACCTCAGACTCCGGAGAGCCAAGGAGTGCCCCCGATTACACACACCACAGGCTTGGTCACCAGTCCCAGGCCCACAGGCGCAAAAACAGAGGCCCAGGAAAGGTAAAACACCAAATCCCTCTTCTTCCCAGGCCTGAACCTGGGTAGAAACAGTATTTTGAGGAAACAGCATTCAAATCCTCCTACCTTCTCACAGGGGATGAGCGGGGACACCCATGTGAGGGGTGGCAGTGGCTCCTCAGTGGGAGGGCAGCGTTGTTGGGGCTGCTGTGTGGTAAGCCCCAGCACTGCATGTGCTCGCCTGGTCCCTCACGTCCCTGACGAGGCCGGAGTTGCCGTGAGCCCCTCTGGCAGGTGGAACCTGAGGCCTGGCATACAGACACTGAGGGATTCACCCAGGCCCCATGGTGAGTGGCAGGGACAGGAAGCAAACACAGGTCCAGGTCCAAGTCCAACACCCACACTTGGGCTGGGCCACATGGGCCAGACAGCACCACGCAGCCTCACCAAGCCCGTTGCCTGACAATCTGGAACTTGTTCAATTAAAGAAACTCTCTGTGCCCAAGAAGGTCCCTGTCCCTGCCCTGCAAGGACAAGTGCGCCTCAGAGGGCAGTTTGGGGGTTTCTGTCTCTCTGTTTATTTTCCTGTATGATCTGGTCACCTCAGCTAACCAGAGACTGGCCCCAAAGAGGCACAGGAAAAAGGGAAGAGCCGGCCCTGCCACAGGACTCCTGAGCTGGCTGCAGACACTTGCCTTGGCTTCCCTGCGCTGGGTGAGGGAACAACGGCCTCTTTCAGAGCTGGCCCCTTTTGTTCCCGTTCCCAGGAGGAGACAATCTGACACAGGGAGGGGGTTCTGGACAAATTCAATTCGGCCAAAGCATCAGGAAAGTGATGCCGCGTCGAGTCTGCACACTCAACGCCCTCCTAGCCCCCGTCCAGTGAGCCAATCCATTAGATGGGGCCAATTTTGTCACTTTAAAACCACACAGCCAGCAGTCTCATTATTCAATGACGGTAGCAGGTTCATAATGACAACGGCAGCAAGCACTGAGACCTCACGATGTGCCAGGCACTGTGCTTCATGAGCAACGTCACCGTTAGGCCTAATCATAACCCCTGGAAACAGACGCACCACTGTCTTTCGTATACAGACAAGAAAACTAAGGCTCACAAAACTTCGCATCCTTGCCAAGATCACTACCAGCAAGCAGTGGAGCTGGGATCTGAACCCTGTAACTGTACATACATCCCTGGCTGCCAATCAACCAAAAAACAGCCAACCGGGCTTCTTCATAAAGTAGAAAGAGAGAAATGAATAAAGGGAGACAAGAAGAAGAAAGAAAAAATGTATTTTTCTTCATCACATTTATTTACTATGATGAAATTACCGTGTTCTTTTGTGCGAGGGTGGCTCCCCTTCTGGAATGTAAGGTCCTTGAGAGGGGACCCTGTTTTGGTCACCCCACAGGCCAGCCCCTAGCCAAGCACCTGACACACAGGACACCCTCAGCAAACACCTATGTGGTGATAGAACACGTACAGCCCTCCTGTTGGGAGTAAACTGTACTGCGTAAACTGTACCCAGCTACTCAGGGACAGCCTCTGCTGCAGGGGACAGGCCCTGCCTTCACCACAGATGTGAGTGAGGACTCAGAAGAAGGACAGCTCACTGAAGTACGGCTACTCTTCCCAATGTGCCTGCTACAGGCTATGAGCAAAAGGGTCTAGCCCAAGAGGACCCTGCTGCTACCCATCAACCTCACTTGTTAATTTCACTCCCTCTTTCATTCAGCCATTTCTTTATTCACTCATTGAATAAATATTTATTGAGTGCCAACCACCACCAGGCACTGTGCTGGGCAGTGCTTCCAGGACTCAGTCCATGTAGGGGGCAGATAATGGGAAAGAGAACAGACAGAGCAGGACATAGCAGTCACAGACGGGGGTGCATCCTGCACCCACGAGGGATGCTTCTTGGAGATGGTGAACATTCAGCTGGGTCGCAAAGACCACATGGCGCCTCCTCCCTCTGTCCCAGTGCCTTACGCAAAGGTTTTCACATTTCTGAATGAAGATCCATCCCATGCTACCAAAGACTGTGCATATGCAACGTAAGGTTGTGTGGATGGGGAAAACGGGACACACTAATGCACGTCCTAGAAAAATACTAGTGCTAGCATTTGGGAAAATTTTAGTTTCTTCTTTTATTTGTTTTTTCTAATTATTCTATGATGTACCTGAGTTCCCAATGTAATGGGGGAGACAGAGATGAACGTCTTTAAAAAATAAATATCTACTCCTAGGAATATGTCCAAAAGAACTGAAAGCAGAACCCTGACAGGTATTTCCCCCAGATTCAGGGCAGCAGTAATCATAGAGCCAAAAGTTTCATGGAAACAACCCAAGTGTCTATGAATGGATAAACGAAATGTGGTTTAATCATACAATGGAATACTATTCAACCATAAAAAGGAATGAAGTTTTGATTAATGCTACAACATGGGTGGACCTTGAAAATATTATGCTAAGTGACATAAGCCAGACACAGCAGAATACTACTGTATAATTCCAGTTACGTGAGGCACCCAGAACAGAGGCAACCAGGGGCTGAGGGAGTGGGGAAGAAGGGGCTAGTGTTTAATGGGTGCAGAGTCGTGTTGGAGATGATGACGAGTTCTGGGTATAGGCAGTGGGGATGGTAACATAATACTGTGAATGTATTTAATGCCAGTGAATCGTACACCTACATATGGTAAAAATGATAAATATTATGTATATTTTACCACAATTGAAAAAAAAAAAAGAACCACCCAGGATCTCAAATGCCTAAATAAATAAATAAGACTGTGGTACCAAGTAGCAGATAAAGTAAGAAACCAGAAGTTATCCTGGGGGAGGGATGATAACCAGGGCAATCTCTCTCTCTGGGCCTCAGTTTACCCAACTATAAAATAAAAACATCAGCCTAGATGATCTCAAAAGGCCCCACCAGATCAGACGTGGATTCCATGGCTGGATCTACTCTTTAGTGTCCTGATACAAAACTGACTCTAGGATGCTGCTGGCACCTCCAGCTTATGACACCGACCCCTGAGACGTGCCTTCCTCACGTCAACAGGCTATAAGCACCTCCTAGGAATAGCTCAGGCTCAGCCTGGCTCCTCCTCTCATCTCAGTGACCATGCCCAGGTCACCCTCCCCTTGGAGCCTCGGTTTTCTCACCTGTGAAACACACTGGTAAGGTGCCTTCTCTATACTCCCCCTTCCTTTACCTACTGGCTAGGGCTATCCTGGAAGACCACATGGGTAAGGCAGGTGGAGCCTGAACTTCGCCCCACAGCTGGTAGCCTGGAGAAGGCCACCCTAACCAATGACCAGGAGGGCTGAGGCAATCCTGAGCTCACCTGGGCTCAGCAAGGAGGCTGCTGAGCTGAAGAAACAGAACTCTCCAGGCCTTTCCTTGTCATCCAAACAATAGCTACTTCTTTTTCCTTACGTGGAATCTTATAAGGGTGGGGACATAAAGAAAACTCAAGAAGTCGCTTGAGATCACAGGAGAAGCATCACGCTTAGGATAAAGGACATGGGCTCTGGTCAGTCTGACCTGGGTGTTAATAGCGGCTCCATGACCTGCAGCTATATAACCCTGGAGGGAGAGGGGTTGTCCCCAATCCAGTAACCTGGGGACACTGCCCAGCCCAGGGGATTGCTGTGAGGATGAGACAAGATACATAAGTGCCTAATGCGAAGTAGGTACTCAAGAAATGGTGGATTCCATTATTTCACCCAGCCAGCCCTCGGCAACCCTTAACTTCAGAAAGGGGAGAGGCCTCCATGCAGACGGCACCCTTTTAGAAACAAAGTTGAGTCATAAACACACACACACACAGCCACATCCCGCCAAACTGACAAAAGTGGTGGAAGTAATGAAGCAAACAAAAGGGCAAGTTTAACTCCTTTTTTTGGCTTAAGGCCACACAAATGCAAAATTCAGTGGCAAAGAAATCATCCCAGCGTGTCTAAATTTGAAATGGTCCCACGGAACCCTCTCTGTCTAGTCATTTAAGTCATGTTTCATTCCAGGGAGTGGCTAAAGACGGGTGCCTGGCTAATGTCGGAAGAGTCAAAAGCAAGGAGGGACCTCATTTATTGGGGTCCCTTTATATGCTACAAACCAATGAAGACCTTTGGTTTCTCTTAACTGTGCCAGTCAGCCTCCTTGAAGTTTTCTGTATCCAGGGGGAAGAAACACATTGGAATCGTACGCGCCCTGCACCTCACACGGGACCTTGGCTCACTTCAGCTGAATCTTCCAGGCAGCCTCCACAATACAGACTCAGTAAAAATACCAACCTCTTACAGTGCAAAGGATTCATACTTCTGAGTCAAATTCAGGGTGATCAAATTCAAAATCCACCATGTCCTTTCCAAATATTCTCCTGGCCTGTATTTTTTTCATGCTGGCTATTCTTTAATCCTTGACCACCAGGGGTTTGTGGTCATTCTGTCTCCTGGCTTTACAGGTCAGGGAGGGGGGTGGTCCGAGATCTCTCTTGAGTGCTCGGCAGGGCTGGGCGCTGCACTACCACCTGCGATGCCAGCGGAATCACCCTGTGCTCCACCGCAGCGCGTCTGCAAGCAACGCGCTCTGTCTTATCAAAGAGTAAAGAGCTGTTCTAAATCTTAAACATTTTAGGGGCAAGAAGTGCCAACCTTGAAACTCCAGACTAGGATAAAAGAAAAAAATATTGCACCATAACCAAGAAGACTAAACACAGCTCAACAACATTAGAAAATGCTGTGTGGACAAATCCACTTGCCCAGCCAAAGGAGCAGAACTCTGAATAAAAACCTTGATCTTTCATACTTAATGAAACATTTAAACATTTCAAAAAATCATTTACGTGTTTATTTCTGTGCAAAGTTCCATTTCCTGCTAGTGAAGTGTCACAGGCCCCCAGACTGGTTTATAACCTGAAAGGGGCGGTAGAGTCCATTAAGAATGCCTATTACAGATGCTACATTTTATGAGCCTGTCATCTTACCACTTTGCCAGCAGAAGGGTCTACAGGTTTCATCAAATTTTCAAAAGGAGTGTACCACTCCAAAAAAGTCTAAAATCCAATGTCCTCCTGGCACCTCCATTTGGTAGGGAAGATTCTGTCACTTTGTTTGTAACTGACAAACAGACTCACTGACCAGCTGACCTGATAATGAGAATGGAAACAAGACCAGGAATAAAAGAAAAAATAAATCACTTCCCAAAGCAAGTCATGGGAAGCATAAATAAGCCAAAATGTATGTGGATGAGACAGAGGAGTTCTTAAAAAAAAATTTTTTTTTTCAAAAGCCTCCCAAAAAATGATGATAATAACAGTACAATTTCATAGGCCTCTAAGAAGGAAAAGGGAAGAAAGCCAGCATTACTTGAATCTGGGCCTGTCTTCATGAGGGCAGCGAGCTCCCTGAGGACGCGGCCTCATCTACACAGCTTCCCCGCCACGTGCCAGACCTAGAGTAGTGCCCCCACACCAGGTCTGGATCAATAACCTCCTGGATGCCAAATAAACACGCTATGTCATTGATTCCTCACAACCCTGGGATGTGCGGATTATAATTTTCAGTTTCATAGACGAAGCTCCAAGAAGTCATGCGACTTGCCTGAAACTACAACCAGTAAAAGGCAGAACTAGGATTTAAACGCAGATCCATGACTTGCTATGCTAAACCCAGGTCCTTCCCCCTATACCACACTTTATTCAGATGTCGGACTTTTAATCCAAAATCATCTCTCAATAGAGAACTCCCTTGTTTGGAGCAGGCTCCACAACCCTGTTGGCTTCCTTAAGAGTCATTTAACTTCTCCTAGTCTCCAGTGCTTCCTAATCTACATTGTGGGAGAAGTGTTACATGCCAAAAACAATTGATTAGTAGTGCCTATCTCCGGGGTTACAGGGAAGGACTGATTATGCCAGAATTGATTAGCAATGTCTACCCTGGGCAAGGCAATGAGGAGTGGCAGCACCTGTGTCATATATCTACCATCCCAGAACTAGACGGCCTGTAGGTTCTCTTCCAACTCTACCTGACTCTGATTCTAATTATAAAAATTGGTAAGGGGGAGGGGTAGAAAAGGAAAGAACAGACTAATGTTTTTCCACTACATAGCTGCATTCGGCAAAGACAAAACTGGCCGCTCCATGCACACAATCCCGCCCTGCCACATGGGAAGGGGTGGAAAACATCTGATCTGCTGCCTGCACACCCAACAAGACACCGCATCCAGGCCAGAAGCAGTGAAAGTATGACTTTTGTCTGGCTTGCACTGAGTTTTAAAACACCTCATCAGTACGCACAGTAGTTCACAGGGAGCTGCATCGGGGTTCATACCCTGGCCTGACCTCTTGCCCATCGTAAGCCTTGGGCAAATTACTCCACCTCGATAAGCCTCAGTTTCCTCATCCTCGAAAATCTTCATAGGATTGTTATAATAATTAAACCTAATAGTGCATCAAAGTTCTTAACACAAGTCCATAGTAAGTGGGCAAATAAAGGGCCACTGCTACCATCAACATCATCGTTGTCTTCGTCATCACATTTGTCTTTCAAGGGGACACATTTTCAGAAGAGTTCAAGTACAAGAGGTTAATTTCTTTTTCCCATGTTTAGTATTACAGCCTGCTTGATTACTATAAACTCTGAAAGAGGCTCTCAAAGCAATTTCATCCCCCTCAAGCTCCCGGTGTATCAGCCAGGGCCCTGGGAAGAAACAGATGGCAGACACAAGATGGTCTCATTTGAAGAAATTGTAACAAAAGGACAACATAGCAAGGTGTGGGCAGAGCACAGTGAAAGCACATGAGATGGTTTTTCTACCTAGGGTGACCAACTGTCCCAGTTTGCCTGGAACTGAGGGGTTCTCTGGAACACAGAACTTGACTGCAAACACGTGGGACAGTCCCAGGCAAGCCAGGACAGTTAGTCACCCCATTTCCACCCCATGTGTTCCCACCCCTAAGCCTGAAGGGACAAGGAGAAGGAGCAGACGCCCTGACAGGGGTGACAGGACAGGAGCTACAGCAAGGACCATTGCCTGCCCGCAGCAACCCTAACTAAAGAAAGGCCCCCATCTCCCTCCATGGTACCCACTGGCCACAGGGCACCAAGAAGAGCAGACAAGAATGGAACGTTCATCCTTCCTGGATGGCCAGGAGGCTGGGCCTCACCTCTTAGAAAGCTCCACGGGGGCCTTCCAACAGGAAGGAGAGAGACCTCCGCCTGCTCTAGGGTGGGAACATTGGGATGGAACAACCGGATACTAGCTCCATGAAGCCACCTGTCAATGGGTTTAGTTCTCGGTATTCAGGGCTCTGAGGAAGAAGCCTCCTCCCCTGGCAACGGTGTCACTGCCGGCAGCGTGAGTGAGGCCAACAGAACACAGTGAGCTGCCCCCCAAAAAGAGGGCCTTCCTGGGCTCTTGTCTAAACAGGACCCTCTGCCATCAAAGGCAGAGAGCCCTCTCAAGAGCAAAGGGCTATGAAATATACACGCGTGTGCCTCCTAGAAGATCCCTGAGTGGTGTCCCCATTGGCATGCTCAGACTGGTCACCACCGTTCAGGCCCTGTGCATGTGTCAGGGGCAATATCGTTGAGAAAATAAAAGCAACTTTCAATTCTGTTTTTAAATCATATTTCCCAAGATCAAAATCTTATTTCCCAAGCGCTGCTGCTGAAAGCTAAGTGAGTACTACCAGTAATAACTCAAGCCTCCAACTGCGGGTTTCTTTCTTGCTCGAGTTGGGGTCATGGCAGCTGGGGTGGGGGCCAGGGTTGGGGGTCTGTTCCAGGTCTCAGTGCCCGAGGTGCCTAAGGTCACTCTCTGGAAGTTTTCCCAACAGGACAGCTCCAAAGTCACCAGACAGAGCCAGGGTTTCCAAGAAAACTTCAGAGGCTTTTCTGTCCCCCCAAAGACTGCCATGCCTGGGGGCCTGAGATGCCCCACATAAGCAACTATGCAGTTGCCCCTCAGTATCTACAGGGGATTGGCTCCAGAACCCTAAGAAGATACCAAAATCCAAGGACACTTAAGTCCCTTACATAAAATGGTGTAGTACTTGCATATTATGGACACACAACATCCGATATACTTTAAATCATCTCTAGATTATTTGTGATGACTAATACAATGTAAATGCAACATAGTTGTTATACTGGACTGTTTAGGGAATAATGACAGGGGAAGAAAGTCTATACGTTCAGTACAGACTGAACCATTGCAACCATGGTAGGCCTAACTACACAATAACGCCAGCAACAACGTAATTATTTTTAAAAATATTTTTGACCCATGGTTGGTTGAATCTGCAGATGCAGAACCCACGGATATAGAGGGCAGACAGTATTCGGCCAAAGTCTTCTAACGACACTGGTATGCCTAGATGAAAAGGACCCTGCCTTCAAGCAGTTCAGTTGAGTCCTGGCTGGGTAGCTCAGTTGATCAGGATATTATCCTGATACAGCAACGTTTGTGGGTTTGATTCCTGGTAAGGGCACATACAAGAAGTAGCTAATGAATGTATAAATTATAAGGGAACAACAAATTGATTTTTCTCTCTCCTCCCCCTACCTCTCTCTCTCTCTAAAATCAATAAATTTTTTTAAAAATTTAAAAAGAAGTTCAGTTAAACAAGAAGCACAAATGCAGGTAGGCAGAGGCAGCAGCCATGGTAAAATTGGTGGTGATGACTGAGGGGCATTACTGAGCATTGATCCTATGCCTGGCACCCTACTTTCTAGGTCTTCCCTCTTCTACTCTTAGGAAACCCTTGGGAGGTGGCTACTATTATTCCCAGCTTGCAGATGAAGACACTGAGAGCCGGATCCCACCGCTGGTTCCCTGGCCTAATAGGAAGTGTCAGAATCCAAAATCACTGGCCAGGCCCCATTAGGAAACGACTGACCTGGGGTGGCAGAGTCTTTAGCACCTCCACCTCTACCCAGGGGTTTCAAAGTGTTCGCTGCTCCCCAATTGGCAGTGCAGACCCCTTTGAGCAAGACTGTCCTGAATGCTGATCCAGGTGTGTCCTACACAAGAGCACCCAGCCAGGGCTCAGCTGCCCTGGCTCCGAGGGCACCCTGCTTACTGCTGGGGCATTAACAGAGTCCCCAGACCTCTGCTTTTTGCCACACTCTCTGACCTAAGACCCTCGACCCTTCACTGCACCTGATGGCAGGACCCGCACATACTTCAGAAGCTTCTTTTCCATATCTTTCTTTGTGGTGTGGTTCAACTAGCCCAAAAAGGAGGACTCCGTGCACTGCCCTGAGTGAGTCTTGAATCACGCAGACGACCTTTTCAGAAGAGCCACATAGCCAGGTCACCTACCCCAGCCCACTCCCTCTCTCCACTGCGCCCTTTCCTCCACTGACCAAAAATGCTTTAATTTCAGACAGGATGTGAGAAGGTTTCAAAGTCATTTTCCTCACATCTTAACTTTCTAATGCTGGTTTTTCTCCCCTTTTTTACTGGCATGATGCACTTCCCCTTTCAGCAACGCAGATCTCTGGAGTCCTGAGTCATCAGGTGAAGGCAGCAACAGCAGGGGGTCAATCTGAGGGACCGAAAGTGTGGGGGGCTTGCTAATGCTCTGGCCAGCGGGATTTCCTTCCAGGGTCCCTGCTGGCTCTCGGCAGCAAGCCACGCCAGACACAGGGATCAGGGCTCCTGCGGCCCCCGCGCACTCCCTGGGCACCACCTCTGTGCCAGTTTCCAAAGAAGCAAGGTGACGGTGGGGCGGGAACATGAGCTCCAAGCTCTGCCCCAGGCCAGCCTACAGCCAGGGCCACTCTGTCCAGTGGAACCTATCAGGGTAGGTGGACTATTAAAGGAGTTACCACAGGGGTTCTAAGCTGGTGACATTGCCCCCCAGGGGACATGTAGCAATGTCTGAGGGCATTTTTGGCTTTTACAGCTGAGGGGAGCAGTGTATGGACATCTGGTGGGCTGAGGCCAGGGATGCTGCTCAACATCCTACAATGCCCAGGATGGTCCCCAATATCAATAGGGTCAAAGTTAAAACTCTTTGAGATCATGTCTAAAAATGACTTAGCATTCATGAATAAGACACCTCATCCCATGTGTGTCAAATGTACTCATCTAAGCAAAAGGTACAGATGACTATACCCCAAAATATTCCCATAGGGGATTTCTGGATGTCCTCTTTTATTTTATAAAATCATCATTATCCCTGTGATTATTTTGGTCTTAATGTTTAAGTGCGGACGTGAAGAACCAGTAGAAAAGACAATGGTCACCGTGCTGGGGAAGTACTATGCTGAAGGGAGCAAGCCCTCACTCCTGCCGCGGGTCAGGAGAGGCTCCAGGGGCCAGTGGTCAGCATCGCGGCAGAGCAAAGAGGTGCTGTGCCAAAGCTCCAGGTGTCGGGGCTGAGTCAGGTGGCAAGTAGGGCAGGGTGTGCGCTCCGTGGCAGACTCTGGACTTCAAGTTGCCATGGTCAGGTCATCACAGCCGACTCTGATGGGCAGCTCCTCAAGGTTAGACCATCTCAGGCAAGGAAACTGAGACTCCAAAAGGCCAAGTTCACTACCCCAAGATCAACAAAGGGCAGGTGAGGAACAAACCGCTGCCACGGCCCTTCTAGAGGTGGGTCTGCAGTGAGACGGCCGAACCTCGCCGTCTGAAAAGCTCTGCTCTGTCCATACCCTCCCCGTTCTGCAAGGCCCACCTCTCAGGGCGGAGCTGGCCCTGGTCGCTTGGGGTCTTTCTGACCCTCTCCTCTTGAGCCCTGCTCACAGGCCACATGCAGTTATACTCTGGAGCAAGATGGCTTGGGTTCAAATCCCAGCTCCAGTGTTAACAGCTGGGTAAGAAGTGTCCTCTTCGCTCTGCGCCTCAGTTTGCTTATCTGAAAAATGGGACAATGACAACACCACCTCACAGGGGCATCATGAGGATGAAACAAGTTCATCTACACGAAGGGCTCAGAACAGTAAGAACTGTGTAAGTGTTCGCTGTTGTTGCCACTGTCTTGCTGGTGTTTAGTCCTCACTGCCCAGGCTCCTGCGTCCCAACTCCAGCCAGAAGGCATCAAGGCGTTGCGGAGAAGAACCCTGGCTCTGGAACCTGGTGGTCTGGGTTCCAGTCTGCAACTCTCAGGGCCTCCGTTTTCCCATGTGTAAGCTGGAGCCTCATGAGGCTGGTGCGAAGATGAAATGCACAAATATGCCCATGGACTCAGCGCGGCTGGAGGAAATTACCGCCACTGTCCTACAGTCGCCCCTGATCCATCTGACCCTGCAGTTGGACCCTGCCTGGATCCCCAAGCCTGGGAGCCACTGGACTGCTGAAACGGTTCAAACTCTTTCGTTTTCCTAGCCCCAAGCAAGCTTCAGTTACAAGGTCATGAAACAAAAGCCAGTGAGAGCAATGAACAGATGTCACAAGTCATTTCCCCTTTTCAATGGGACAGCCCTCCCCCACCACTCCACAGCTGCCAGTGCAAGACCCCACTGCAGACAAAGTGGAGCACCACTCCTGCCCTGGGCTTGGCCCAATGGTGCCACCTTCTCCAGAGACAGAGGGGCCAGCTGGGCCTTCCCACCAGACCTCCAGTAAAGAAGGTTCCAGAAGGGGGGCCCTTTGAGCCAAAGCTCACAGCAGAGACTTCAGACCCAGGATTCAGAAAGTACCAGAAGTCTCTGGTGGCAACCCATCAGGAGCTCCAGACTGGTAGGCCAGGACCGGCAGCTTCACGGGCACGGCATTGGGCCAGGAACTCTCAGGCCCGTGTCCACCCCAAGGCTGGCTGTGGATACTATGTGGCCAGCAACGCGTGGGGGCTGCTGCACACACTCTCTCTTTTGGCCTCTGCAGCCCTGGAGAAGGAAGTGATGTGACATGCTTGGTACACAGAGGGCCAGAGACATGCAGGGTTACAAGGGGGTGGCAGATGGAGATCTGAATGTGGCACTTCCCTCTCCCCTTTCAAAAGCAGGGACCTCCCAACTAGACACCAGCAACAGCCTCATTCCTTCATTCCTTCATCCATTCAGCCAAAGAATGTCTGCTGAAAGGGAGCCTCAGTGTCTCCACCTGTAAAATGGAGACTAATAGCACGTTGGTGGGTTGTTGCCAGGACCACCTAGCACAGCTCCTGGCAAAAGGAACTCTCGTGAGTGGCTGCTGCACTGGTCGCTACTGTGACTAATACCTGGCCCTGCTGACTTGGATCCCTGCACTTTCAAAATTTCCATTCACGGGTATCCCAGGCTCCCACCTGATGGCCGCTCCCCCATCTCTCTGCATCACAGGGTCCTCCCAACTCAAATATGCCTTGGTGAATGCAACACTAACCTCATCCTGACTCGTGGCCCCCGCTCTGGGAAGCAATTCTACCTCCATCTGTACCTCCTATACTATCTTACACTGCCCAGGTGCCCACCAATCAGGGAGAATGTTACAAACCACCTGGAACATGTGCCAGCTCCTCTGGCCTCTTCCTCTGCTCACTGCTCTCCCTCTGCCCATTCCCATCCCTGGCCCCCATCCCCATCTCTGCCCGTCTCAACCCTGCCTCTGGCTGTCCAGATGTGACTCTCTTATGAAGCCCTTTCTAAAAGCACCTGCTCCCATGACAGCACTCTTTCCTTCCTCCACACAGCAAACGAAGGCATGTGTGCTTTGCTCTAGTGTATCATAGTTTATGGTATACCCCTTTTTACCTGTGAGGCTTTGGGAAGCAAAGATTATGGTCTGACTTTGCAAGTATAGTACCCGGGAGCACTCACTGTGTAGCACAGTACCTGCTCCAGTTGCAAGCCCAGTACCTGGAGTACTCACTTCATAAGTGCGGTACCTGGGAGCACTCATTTGCAAATACAGGGCAGCTGGGAGCACTCCCTTTGCAAACGCAGTGCCTGGGGAAAATCCATCTGCACACACACTATCTGGTACTCGATTCACAAACTAGTACCTGGTGCTTACCCTTTACAAATACTTGGCATTCATTTCCAACACCAGTTCCCTGAACTCACTTGACAAATTCACAAAGGAATGTCTGCCAAACAACGGCAAACAGTAAACTGATAAGTCCACTTATTTTCAACTAAGATGTTTCTGCAAGAGGCAGAAATCATTTATGTACAGTATATCCAACAAATGCACATACATCCATGGACACACACACACACGAGCGTGGGGCAGACCTGCCTTTGCTTCTGAACTCTACCTACTCCCAACCCCCACTGCAGCATCTGTAAAATGGGGATAACAATACCTACCTCATAGGATTGTATGGAAAAGTAAATGAGCACTATGCCTGGCACAGACCAGGTGGACAATAAATGTCATTGTAACCAGCAGTACAGTGCCCCATCCCTTGCAGTAGGTTCTCTTACCCTATTTATTCCCCGCCAGAGAGAAAACTGCAAACTTTCCTGACCTGCCACCAAGCTCAAACCCAGAAGCCAGAAGAGACTATGTTATGTGAATGTCCCTTCCAGGGAAACAGCTCTGCTGCTGATACCTTGGAGACCTCCAGACTACTGTAGTGTCCCCTCCGTCCTGAGAACTGTCATTAGCTCATGGTGCCCTTTGTCCTGGACAGTGCTCACCCCGCCCCAGCCTCCTCTGCACTTGGGGGAGCTAAATGACTTGAGCTGTGGTCAAGGGACCGGTCAGACCCACAAAAGGCTCTGCCTGGTGCTCGCTCCCTCTCCCCACCCCCTGACTCAATGAGGCCCCACAGGAGGCAGAAACCCAGACTGGACTGTGACATGAGCAAGAAGTAAACCGTGTTGCGTGACGCCAGCCAGGTGTGGGGTCTGGTTGTCAGAGCAGTTAGCTTGCCCTGGCTATACCCAGCCCTATCCACACAGATAGCACCACTGCCCCGCTGGGCCCCACACGAGCGCATGCCCACAATCAGATCGACATGGGCTGAACAGTGAGCCAAAACCAGAGGCCCTGAACTTTCCCAGCCTGTGTGCTCCCATTTGCAGCTTTTCTGGGCCTCCAAGAGCTTGGGGCTGGCCCAGGACACACAGGAAACTACTACCAGTTCAAGCGTTATCTCCTGTCTCCCAATGATCCCATCTGAGCCAGCCCAGCCCCAAGAAAACATCCCCTGCCCTGCCTCACCCACCTGGAGATGGGAGATTTCAGCTCTTCTGCTTCCCTCCAAAGTGAGTTTACTCAGCCTAATCTGTTTATATGTTTTTTTGATCATATTTCTGATAGCAACTTAAAAGCATGAGAGCCAATGACAAAGGAAGGCACTGGAAGGTGCTGGGAGGCAGAAGTCCTGGGTGTGAGTCCCAGCCCCGCTGCTGAGTCATTTGTAAGGGTCTTTGGGCAACACACTTCCCCTCGCATCCTCCCAGCAGGCAAATTCAAAGATTAATGTGTCTGGATCCTGGGATGTTTGCAACACAGTATGGGGAAAAAAGAGTTGTTGTTTTAAAGTTTTGTTGGGCTTTGTAATTTAAGAGTCTCTTAAAGCACTGCTCCAACACTATTCTTCACTATATATTGGGAGGAAGCTGGGTTAAACACACACACACACACACACACACACACACACACACACCCCCTCCCAGAAGTACTAGGATGAAAGCTCCACGGGACACGGAGCTGCCTGTATGTCCAGCACTGGGCACAATCTAGGTGCTCATGAGTATTTTTTTTAACAGATGATAACAGCGACTGGAAAGCAGGATAATGACAACTGCAGAGCATCTGCTCAGTGCCAGCCACTTCACTGGGTGATTTCTAAGTGCGGGCCAGCCTCGGGACCTTTGCACTAGCCATTCTCTCTACCTGGAATGCTCTCACTCCAGATATCGCCTCCTTCCCTTCCCTGACTGCCACGTGCAACGCAACAAGGTTCCCAGTCCCCAAGCCCTGAACATGCCACCTCCCTGCCTGTTTTCTTTTCTCTCAGGCCCCTGTCACTCCCCCACCAGACAGATGTGATATTTACTTGTTTAGTGGCTTACTGTCTATCACCCACCCCACCAACACAAGTTCGAGGAGAGCAAGGATTGGTTGCCTTCAAAGTGTCTAGAACACTGATATTCATCTTTCGAAAATGAACTGCCATCGCCTTACCTCACCTAACACTGGGGTCAATGCTAAAAGGAAGTCCCATTTTACAGATAAGGACAGGGGTTAGGAGACCTGCCCAAGGTCACTCACCAGCTAGGAAGTTGCAGGGGCGGGATCCCAGCCCTCCTATCTGACCACTCTGCTGGGTCTCACTGTTCTGTCCACTTTGCTGCACACCCCAGACACTGGTATAAGCCCTTCTGACCGTCACAGGTACGAAGAAATGGCAACTAAACATGGGAACCAATTTCAGCACCAGAAATATTTTCTCTGCGGTCCCCTTTGTCTCAACAGACACAGACACCTCCTCCATACACACACATGCACGCACACATACACACACGCCTAATGTCGGCAAAGGTTCCTTTCAAATGCTCCTGGCCTCCCTTGGTGCCCTGTTAAATGCACTGGGCGCCTTGTCACCAGAGCCAAGAGCTGGGAAAAGACATTCTCACTTCCTCCCTTTCTCTAACCCAGGGCCACAAGGACAGGCTTCCATCCTGGGGAAGCAGGAAGTGTCTGGGGACAGAAATGATGCTCTCAGGTGGAGCAGGAAACAGCTGCCCTGGGCTACACGGACCCTTGCCCTTGGGGCAGAGATCAGTACGACTGGTCAGAGCCCCCTGCTCACCTGTATTCGGTTCCTCGTGGGGCCAGGCAGCCAAACCCTCAAGGCGGGCTCCCTGACTGGTGACATTCATTCGGCCAGGCTGGAGCACAACTCCAGGCAGCAGTGACACCAGACAGTGCACTCTGAGGGAGGGTCAGCTTGCCCTTGCAAAGCAACTCTGGGACTAAATAAATATTTTAACACCCACCAAGGAAGTAAGCAAAAAACATTCAAATTATCAAAACAGAAACAATTCAACTGAATAAAAATGGAAAGTGTCTTGTTTAAAACAGCAAAAGACGGGGACTAACCTAAATGCGCAGCTACAGGGAATGGCCTGCCACATTATTACAGTGCCCCGCTCCGACGGGACACCGCCAGTAGCGAAAAACAGCAAGGCAGCTGCACCAGCGCTGATCTAGATAGAGCGATCTCTAAAATACACTGTCCGATGAGAAATAATGGCTCGGAAATGTGTAAATGCCAGGATGGTTAGCAAGGACACACAGGAATGGGTAACAGCGCTTACCCAGGAGAGCCAGGGGCTGTGGGGACGTGAACTAAGAGAGGTCCTTCATTTTCCCTCACGTGCCTTGCTGTACTATACGAATTTAGTTGATGTGTGCATCGCTGTTTCACTTTTCAAAAAACAAACAAACAAACAGTTATGTGTTTTGTTTTGTTTTTTAAGCAACTTGACTATGCCCACGGAGGAATTTTTCTTAAATTGCTTTCAACAATTTCTGGCCTCCAAACATACCAGATCTGCTAAATAACCCCAACTTTCCCAAAGGCACTGCTCATCTCAGGAGACTTTTCTCTGGAGACTGCCCATTTTAAATAGCAATAACCCCTTCCACTTGCACACAGTTTCGCGAAGCTCTCTCGGGGCAATTAGGACAACATGAATAGGAATCGTTGCCACACCCCTATTCTGTGCTGGCCACCCTACTACATGCTAATCGGAATTCTTTCCAATCCTTACAGGAACCCTGTCGCCGAGGCGGGATCGCCCCACCCTCCAGAAGCAGGAAAAGGCCCAGCAAGGGAACGCACGTGCCAAAAGTCACACAGCCAGGAAGTCACAGCCTCAGCACCCAGACCCAGGGCCAGGAGACAGCTCTGCCCCGCGGTGGAAGCACCCTGAACCGCTAGGCTGCCTTGCTTCGTCTCACTGAGCCCCTTAATCAAAGGCGCAACGCAGCCCTCTCAAAGGTCCATTGTGCCCAAACACCATCCACACAGGCAAGCTTGGCTGGCCTGTAAGGGGCTGCCCGGCTGCCCCAAGGCTGGCGGCAAGACACCCAAGACAGCTTCGGTGGCGCGGCCGCCAGGCTCTCCCTAGCCTTGCCATAAATGACACCCCCAAAATGTCCTCCTTCTCTCACTGCCAGGTGCGTTAGCAGGCCCTGTGCAGAAGCCACCTGTGGGCCATGGAGCCCAAGCCGGAGGCACACATCTGCCTCACCCACCTCCACTGTCACCAAGATCAGCAGCAAAGCCCAGCCATGAACAGTGAAACCCCTTCCACCTGGACTGGCACCACACTGCCCATGGCCAGAAAGGGCATCTCAGATTGCACCAGGTAAATGAATGGCAGCATCAAAACATACTCCCTCCTTAAAATGTACTTATTTACCACAGCTTGGGGAAGGCAGGCCACACCTGCAGTTTACAGAGAATTTAGAGTTTTTTTCTCCCCTCTGTCTCTGCCCCTCCCCTCCACAACCTCCAATCAGACAAGCTATCTGGGAAACAAACTTGATATATTCAAAAACCTTCTTAGGACAAATGGCACTGAAAGAAAAAAAATTCTGTATTTACTATCTGCCACAATAAACATCACATAAATCAAAGGCAGAAAGCGGTGCATGACACACAGTAAAAAAAAAATGAACACACGTGCACACGCACACGCACATGCAGACGCATTCCCATGGGACGTATGACGACTCCAGAGGACACAAACTTTAATTCTCAAGGGGACACCACACCATCGGGACGAACTGTCCGCTAGCACTCGACACCTAGATGCTTAGCAAGCATAAGAGCAAGTTCAGGAGAAGGCTGCTCTCCCCAAGAAAACACCAGCCCAAAAAACCCCATGAGAAGCAGGGCGACTTCTCTGTTCCGCTATGTGACAAGAAGGCCAGAAACATTTCGGTCGGTGCAGCAGAGTGGTGAGTATTTAAAAACAAGTCGTTGGTGACTTAAGGCTTGAGAATAAAGAACACTACTGTCACCTGTGCTCCAGTCCCTGTTGGGTCAACGAATAAAAGACTTTTCGAATCAGACCCGCCATGAGAGGCTGTGTGATGTATGCACAAAATCAGGCGAAGTAAAATGTAAGCGGCTTATTTGTACTTCTTTGGTGCAGAGGAAACAAAGCACACAGACAAAACCCTCTTCCAGTGGACAAACATGTCCAGCAGGTGATCAAATTCAACCCAAACATAGAACGGCAAAATGGATCCTGGTCTCACCATACCTGGCTGCTTATACAGAACGCCTGGCCGTCAGCTACAACTGCCACCACGAAAGCCCAGGGAGGCCCAGGGACCGGGAAGTCTGGATGCAAAAGGGGAATGAAGTGCCAGGCCCAGGCCACAGCCTGGGCAAGCGGGCCCTTCCCCCACAAGGTGTGGTCCTGTATACCCCAGGAAAGGGGCGGACGCCTCCCGGTCACCCCTCACACGTCAGCCAGGTCACTGTCGCCTTTGTGTTTCCTTCTTTGTTTACGAGTCTTCCGGATCCAAAGTCTCAAGCACAGAGTGCATCAGGCCCGGCGCTGTCACAGGCCACGTCAGGCACACTGTTGGCTCTGCAAGGATTTAATCAGTAACTGGCCCAGGAGACAGGCACAGGGCAAGCTCCAACCTGACCCCGCAGAAGGCAAAGTTTACAGCTAGGCCGGGGGGTGAGGCTGCCAGTCCCTGGGGCCCCAGGCTGAGCCCACTTCCGTAGCAGGGACTCGAGAGGTCCACCTGAGGGGCACAGCCACCTGGCACTGCCACCCAGGTGGGCCTGGGAGCCCCATATGCTTCCACCCCTGCCTGAGACAGCTATGGTCCTGGAAGCCTGGTCTCTATCTCTGACAACAATGCAGTTAATTGGATCAGTGTAGACAGACGCCAAAGACAGCCTGGGCAAAGAGTGTACTTGGTTTGTTTATTCATTTGAATCCAGATCAATCACCCTGACTCTTGTTCCTGAAGCCTACATAATTAACCAGATAATTACCAAATGGTTCTGAGTTGGGCTACAGAGATGGCTTAATACACACATAATATACATTTCATGAAAGGATATGAAACATACTTGATATATCGGCAGCTTGTGGCTGGGCCAGGGAACTCTGCAAAGCCACAGGGCTGACGGGGCTTGTTGTTACAGTGAACTGCACTCAAATTCACCTTTGTTTCATTTGGGCTAATATTTCTCAATAGAATGCTTGGGCCACACTATAAAATGCAGACAGATTACATAACGCCCAGACCTCAGAAAAACCCCTCAGGGTGCTTTGTTTCCTAGGGCCTAGAAACCAACCAGGTGTCTCATGATGAGACAAGGTCCCCCATGATGAGACAAGGTCCCCAGTAGCAGTCCCAGCCCCACCTCTGCCCTGGAGGCAACCGCTTTGATCAGGACTGCTCTGGGCTGTTCCCCTCCAAGCTCACAGGCCCTGGTACAGAAAGCCATACACCCCACTGGAGCCCATGATGGGGAGATTTAAGGACACCCCCTGCCCTGTCTAAGGGGCTGGGCGATAGCAGGCAGAGGAAGAGGAATTATGCCAGCTCACTGGACACTTGCTCAGAGTTCCTCATTCCACATTTCCCAACACCAGAGCAAGGTTCTGCTGAGACAAACGTGGTTCCACGGATAGACCTCGGTCCCCAGTCGTGAAAATCACAGGCCCAGGCTACCTAGGTGCCGCCCACCTTGTCTGGTGAAGGTGGGGCCAGGGCCTCTGGCTTCGGCTTTTCCTCCTTTCCTCTCTCTCTCACATGTTACATCTTGAGTAACCAGAGGTAAGCCTGGGGCCTTGAGCCTCCGAAGCGGGCTTCCCCCAGACCACGGCCAGCAGCAGCAGAAGACACTCTCCTGGCTTCTCCCAAGGGAGCGCAGGAGAGCTCAGCCTGTCCTTCCCACAGAGGATGACTGTTTTCTCATCCACCTGCCTCTCAACCATTTTCTTCCCCCCAACTCCCTTTCATTTGGAGGGGTGGTGGAAAAAAATAAAGCCCCCCTGAACCAGGACATAATTCTGAAGCTAGATTTGGGAGCTCCAGGCCCCAGGTAGGAAAATACTAAAGGACACTAGTTCCTCCCTGGGTCTGAAATCCTGCGCGAGGGCAAATTTTCTGAGGCTCTCCCTCCATCAAATGAAAAGCCAAACACTGAGGCCTGTGGCTCGCAACGGGTTTAAGAACGTGCACGAGCCTGAAACTGGGCCCGGGCCGCTTCTCAACAACCGGTGATCCTTCCTGAGAAAGCAGCCTTTGCAGACATTGCACCAACGTGCCCACAGGAAAGAAAAAATAGGTGTTCTCAGCACGTCGGACCCAAAATTCAGAATAAAAGTCCTCAAGTGCTTCAATGCTCTCAGGAGGGGGGAAGCTGTTTCAAAGAGTACGGTTTCTTCTAACTTTTCCCCCTCCCCATTCCTTGGAGCATGTGTCACACACAGCCTGTGACACACTGCCAAGGGAACATGGATGCCGGGGAAATGTCTACACACGCTACACGTTTGTGACATGCCATGTAAGCGACACCCTGTTTCCTGGCTGGGTTTTCTTGGCACAGGTGTGGGCAGGCGGTGGATTCTGCACCCCCCCCCCCCACTGTGCTTAGTAAACAGACTCACAGTGGCCCCAGGGGGGAGTGTGCATTCTGGGGAAGACGGGACCTCTCCATAGAAGAAGGAGCCCCCTAAGCAAGGCTCAGGCCCAAGCAGATTTGGTGCTTTAAACTGTCCGTGTTTCAAAACACAAAGCATCCTGTTCAGGCTCCTGCCAGCCACCCCCGCCCTGAGACCCACCACAGCTGTCTCTCTCTCCACCTTGCAGATTTGATTTCAGAAACAGATCAATGACTTCTCCTCTCCCTCTCACCCAGCTGACCCAGTCCCAGCCATATATTTAAAAAACAATAACAGTAACAAAATAAAACCCCCAGCAACGAAACACACGTCTACAAACACTTCACAGACAATACAAGACCAGAGCCCCACAGGCTAGCTTGCACACTAGAACTTGACCCTCGGCCCTGGGAGGGGAGGAGACAGTCCAGGACCCCTGTCCCCTCCCCCTACACTTTCAACCTCCCAACGTGCGAAAGAGATTTTTCAGAAAGGGAAGCAAGCACTCAGTTTTGCCTGCCACCTCAGACAGAAAAAAGAATAAAAGACGGGTACAGCAAAGAAAGGAATTGGTTTCTGGAAATTCTTTGGGTTTGAGGGCTTTGAGGTTCTTGGGGGTTTTGGGTTTGGGGTTTTTTGTTTGTTTTATTTTTTGGTTGTTTTGTTTTCCCGTCCACCGCAGGCTTTCAAAAAGGGAACCCTCACCACCATCAGGGCCCAGCCTCGGGTCTATCCCACGGTCCTATCCGTAAGAAAACCAAGCGCTGTGTTGTGCCCAAAGAGGTCCCCCAGTGCTCAGCCTAGGGGTGGCGGGGATTGGGGGGTGGGGGCGGGAGGAAGATCTTCTCCAGAATTCTAAGGATCTCCCCGAGACGCCGGCTGGGCAGAGCTGCGGTTTCCACAACCCAGCCCCGATCCCAGGCCAGGAGCGGGGCGCCGGTTTCTCCCCGCCCGCTGCGCCCCTCGGCGCCCCCCGGCGCGCAGCAGGCCTCGGGCTCCAGGTGCAGGGGTGGGAGGGGGCGCCTCCCGGGCCCCGAGGGGAGGCGCGGGGGTGCAGGAGTGCGCCGCGCGGAGACTCACCGTGGCAGACGCCAGGCTGTTGTCGGCCAGCGTTAGGTGGTGCGGCTCCCAGCGCCTCAGGAATTTCGAGGTGAGGATCTTGCTGAGAAAGGTCCGCGGGTGCCGGATGACACAGACCTGGATGTCGCCCTCCTGCAGCAGTTTGTACCTCATCCCGTTGCACAGCAGAAGGGCCCGGCGACAGGGCACGGCGCCCATCTTCGTGCCCTCGGGGGCCGGCACGTCGCCCCCCAGCAGCGGCTTGGTCTCCTCGATCTGTCGGGGGTCGCCGCCACCGCCCGCGCTGCTGGTCAGATCCATGGCCGGCCGGGCCGGGGAGGGGGCCGGGGGCGGGGAGAGGGGCTGTCCCGGCTGCCGGGCGGCGGGGCCCCCGTTCGGCAGCCCGCACCCCCCCACCGCTCAGGAAGGTGGGGGGGTGTGGGGCTGGGGGCGCCCACAGGGGAGGGGCCCGCGGCGGGCGGGCGGCTGGCGCGGCCGGCTCTCGGTCCTTCCCGCGGGGCTCGGCTTCCTCCTAGCTCGTCGGGTGCATGCTCGCGGCGGCCGGACCAGCTTGGCGGGCGGGCGGGCGGGTGGGGACGCGGGCAGCGCCGGGGGGCGGCGGCGGCGGCGGCGGCGGCGAGCGGGGGCCGCGCGGCGGGCGTGTCTCGGCCCCGCCACCCGCTCGTGTGTACAGTACGTGTGTCTGGGCGGCCGTCCGCGGGCAAGTGTGCGGCGGGGGCCGCGGGGGCCGGCTCAGTTGAGAGATTGCAGAAGCCGCTCCGCGCCCGCGCGATTGGTCCCCGCGGGGTCATGTGCCCGCCCCTCTGACGTCAATGGCGGCAACGGCGGCCGCCGCCGGGGCTTCGGCCTCTCGCAGGCGGAGTCGGCCGCCGGGAGGGGACGCGAGGGGCAGAGGCGCGGCCCTACTGGAGGGGGCGGCCGCTGGGGAGGGGGCTGTGGCGGGCGAGCCCCGGCAGGCCCCAGCCCGGCCCCGCCCGGAATGTGAGGGTGGGCGGGGGCCGTGGGGGCGGGGCGTGACGTCACGCCCAGCCGCGCCCCCGCGGGTGCCCAGGCCGGTGCGGAGCCGCGAGGCCGGCGGGCTGGACCTGATTCAGGGACCAGTTGTGGCCCCCCGGACCCCGTGCTCCCCATCCCAGCGGGCCTGATCAGAAACGTAAGCACCCTCAAACATGTCAACCCGGATGGACGGCCGAGGTGCGGCCAGGTGCAAACCGGAGGGACTGGGCCTGGGCTGGGCTGGGCTGGACTAGAGGGGCGGGGGCTAGACCGCTTGACCTCTGATACCCGCTCCAGACTGCCCCTCCGGCTGGCCAGATTGGGCCGCCAGACAGGGATGTTTCCTAGAATTGAAAATTATACAGATAGTGGGCCCACACTGCCCTGTCTCTGCAGACCCCTAGCCTTTTGCAGATGTCTACCCGCCTTGGCCTTTGGGGTCCTTGAGCCGCTCCTGGGGAGAGGAGACAGGCTCCTCAGCGCCCCCCCTCCTTTTTCCTGTCCCTGGAGTCTGGTCCCTTCTAGGAACCTAGACAACAAAGTCTCCCCCAGAATTACTGGAGTGCCCCCTCCCCTCCTCTTCCTGCAGTCCAGTAGCTCCAGCTTCTTTACCTCTCCTCTGACACCAGGATCTGGCCGTTCATCTCTGCATCTCCAGGCCCAGCACCAGGCAGAAGAGAGAATTATACTGGGAGCACCTTAGTGGAATGAATAGCAGTGTCACTCAGGAACCAGAACCGAAACCAAAATGTTTCCTTCAGCCATCAGGAGACACCTAACACCACCCAGCAAATGCTCTGCTGCTCCATCAGGCTTTCTCATGCCCGCATGCTTCTGCAGTTAATACCATCAAAACCCCCAGATTTGTGTCTTTCTGTTAAGTGAAGGTGCCCTGTAGTGAACACCTGGGTGCGTGAGCGTGTGTGGAATCACATCATGAATGCCGCAGTTTGTGCACAGAGTCCCTGTGGTGGGATTATCTCCTCCCCACTCTCCCAGAACAGACAAGATGGATGGGCTCCCCAAAGACCCTCTCTTCTGAGCCTGACCAGGGCTGGGGGCAGAGGGTGGAAGGCAGGGCCCCATCCCTCACAGAATAAGACTCAAATGTCCAGGCTGTCCAGGAGATGGGCAGAGCTGTCCTCTCCTCGTTTGCCCTGAGGGAGGCACAGTTAAGTAAGAAAATTAAGTTTTCAGCATCTCCCAACAAATTTGCTGGCATTTCATTCAAGTTCTAAGTTTCAGTGGCCTTGAGAAAACCACCAAGCAAGAAAGGGGCAAACCCAGGCCTCCACCTCATGCTGTACATGTGGGTGCAAGGGATGGTTCTGACCAAGAACCTCCACCCAGGTTGTTAAGGAGTGGGGTTAAGTCAGTTGTTCAAACCTCTATTGAGCTGCTGCTGTATGTCGTCACAGGAGTAATTCCTATAATAGCCACAGTATACAAAGCACTTCCTGTGGGCTACCAGTTGTACATGCATGCACCTTTCCTTTGTCACAGCAACCTTATGACATAGCCATCATCATCCTCTCTTGCAGATGAGGGTACAGAGAGGCTGAGCTATTTGCCCAGGCTCACTTAGCTGGTCAGGGTTGGGCCCAGGTATGGAGTTCAGATAAAGGATGATAGAGACAACAACCATCCACACTGTTCTTCAGCTCCAGGAACAGAGAGAGAACACATAATACAGCGGGTGCCAAGTACATGTCCTGACTTCAAGAAGTCTTTAGGAATCAAAGAAGGGGAAAGGTGCTCCTGGAAGTGGGCGAGGGCAGAGTGACATAAAGAGGTGGGAGATCATTTGGCCTGTACAGGAAGCTAGCTCATTTGCTAAGGCACACGAGGTGCCCCAGGAATGCAGGGCAGAGGTCTAAGACATGAAAGTACTGAATTCAATCAGTTATCTTTAAATAATACTTTTTTTAAATTTTAATTTGAAATCAGTGACATGGAACCCCCAAGATGCTGTAAGAAGAAAAGTTCCTTGAGGCAGAAATCAGGAGTTCCTGGTTAATAGCAGGGTTGGCTGAGGGCCCACACACCGTCGGGGGCTCAACAAATAGGCAATGACTGATTGTCGCACTTACCTATTCCCTGGTGCTTCAAAACATGTGGGCCATAGGACCAGGTCAGTAAGTTGAAACATGAGGAGATGGGATGGCATTGGCGTTCAGCCTTCTAGACTGGGGCTCATGTAATTCATTACACAGCCCATCACCTCCCACTATCCCAGGTTCCTGACCTAGAAATGAATCTGATTCATTTCAGCTGTCACATTCCGCCAGCAAGCCCTTCCCTGTGGACCCCCAACCTCTGGAGGAGACACAAACCCCTAGAGTTTCCATGGATAGATCATGTACCCAAGTCATCCTCAATGCCATGGGAACCCAGACTCTTCAAAACGATAGCCCCAGCCCCTTTGAGTTCACCCTCCTAGCGTTGAACTTGACAGGTTTACAGAGCAGCAGAGAGAACACTGAAATTCAAAAACCCTTCATTCTCCTTGAGCTCCCATACAGGCCAGTTCATTCGGCCAGGTCATCAGACAAACCTGGCATTTTCTCCATTCTTTGCTGGTGGTCCCTCCTTGTTTGAGCCAGGTCCCTAAGGACCACGGTGTGCTCTCACCTGCTCACTACATCACTTGAGGTCAGCAACCCGCTGTGGGTTCACCCTTGGGCCGCATTGGTGGAGATCCTACCATGTGTCAAGTGCAGTGCTGGGAACTGGGGTTGTCGTGAGCAGGCAGTAAACTGCCCTCATGAGCTCACATCTCAACTCCCAAGTTCCTGAAGTTTCCCCACAAGCTAACTCAGAGGGGAAAGACAGACCTGCCGCCCTGGTTGCCCACAAAGGAATTTGATGAAGTGGCGCAGTCCCTGGTGGGGGGTGGGGAGCATCACTGTGGATGGCCTCAAGGAGAGGTCTACCCAAGCACCCTCTTCTAGTAGCCCTGCCCCTTCTGGCAAACACTCCTGTAGATGGGTGTCCTCCTCCCCGGAGTGGTCTCCAGTGGAGACCCTCACCAGCCTTCGCACCGCTCCCTCCGTGCCCCACCCCACCACGAAATGGTGCACAAACCCAACTCTGTACCCTCCAAAAGAGCAGGGTTCATTCCAGTTCTGTCCATCATTGTGTCCAGCAGTGTGCTGGTAAATGTTTAACAACCAGCTTGCTACAAAAAGAGGAAAGCCCTGATTCACAGCGTCTGACAATTTCCAGGGTGCAAGTATTCCCACCATGGCCGATTTCAAGCTCCCAACATGCATAACTGAATGTGGAGCTGGAAAGAGATGCACCCCAATATTGAGCATCTCCACCCTGCAGAAACAGCAGACCAGGAGACAGCGAACAATGGCTGAGGGGCTAGAGTCAGCTCTTGGCCTGCAACGCCTGAAATATTTACTCTCTGGCCCTGGTACAGAAAAGGTTTGGCGACCCCTGCGATAGACATAAATAACCTTGAGAACAACGATACTAGTAAAATGTAGTAAAATAATTAGGAAGTGATGTGTTTTATTACCCTTTAAAATATATAATTTATTAAATGGTAACTTTACATAATTTAATTTTATTTAATGACTGTTTGACAATCAGCTTGCAAGCTTCCTGATAAATTAACAATCATCTCTCATGAGCCAGTAGGTTAGCTCCAGCATGCCACACTACCTGTTTCCCTAGGGCCTGGCCCGGAGTAGGTGCACAATGGTTATCTGTTGAATGTCTGGAGATCTAACTGCAATGCCTACATTCTAACCATTAGGCTACATTGCCCTGCTCCTTCATTCTTTCACTCCATCCCACTAAACACCTATCTACTAGCACCTACTGAGTTCTAGGGACTTTGTTGGGTGCGACAGATCCAGTTTACCCAAGATGTTCCCATCTTGGAGCTCACAGTTGAGGGGCGGGAACCAGACACCGCCTCCCCACAAAAATCACCACCCCCTTGCAAAAAAAGCATGCCAAGAAGAGAACAACCTCTTCCCTTTTCCAGCTGTGTATATCATCAGTTGATTTATTATAAAGTGGGGTCAGAACAGTGCCTTTTTCCAGAGTTGTAGAAATTAAATGAGGTAATCAATGTCAGGCTCACAGCGCGGCACAGAATAAGCACTTCAGATAAGCTTGAGCTAGTTCACATCACCACCGTCATTTTAGAGCCCATGGTTACATGGCCCAAATATGGACCCTCTTCCAGTCCACTTCTCTGAACCTTTCCCATTTGCCCAACCATTGGAGTGCAGACATTCCAGATGCAACAGGTGCAGGGTTTCCAACCTTCACGCTATTGACATTTGGGGCTAGATAACTTTTGGTGGCAGTCAGCTGTCCTGTGCATTGGAGGACATTTAGTAACATCCCAGGCCTTTACCCACAGATACCAATAGCATCCCCAATTTGTGACAACCACATTGTCTTCAGGCGTTGTCACGTGTCACCTGGGAGCCATAATCACTGCTGGTTGAGAACCCCGGGTGTTAAGATGTTTTCCCCACCCTTTCGAGGGTACAGCCTGCTCCCCAGCCATCCCGTGTTTTGTGGCTTGGGGGAAATTGTATTGCTTACACCCATGCAACAGCACATCCCCCCTCAGACGCCACTGCTGGGGGCTGGAACAAACTTTCTGCCGGCTTTATCAGACTGCCAAGGAACACGGGGACCCACAGGATGGAATAAGGTGCAACCTCTTTTAAATCCTGTTTTTGGAGCCTATTGAGTAGCATAAGACCACACTCATAATAAAATGCCAAGCACCAAAAGCAGGCAACAAAACTGTTTATTCTTAAGTGGTCCCAATTTCATAGCTACCCACAGCGCTATTGCTTTTGGGGAACTCTCTGGAAGCTCTGTCTGAAAACTGACTCAAAATTACATCAGCTAGGAGATCATTCCGGAACCTCATTTTTAACAGGCATGAGACACTGATATAACGGGACACACATTTCGTACTGATGGCATTTAATGTGCTGATCACATAATAAAATGTGCTATTTTTCCGGTATAAGGAGAGGAGTCGTGTTTTCATCCTGAAGCTGATGAACATCTTCCTCCCTCCTCTGAGCTGATGTGAAGTCAGCCCATTTTCTGGGCTCATCGAGGGAGGAGGGGCGGGGGCACCTTTCTATTTATCAGCCTGTAATACTGAGTAGCTGATTACTGCGCCACTCACCGACCTTCTCTGGTTTCAGAGGGGGCAGAAGAAGGCATCAAAGGAACATGAAGTACCATCCTCTTCCCCCTTCTGTCTCACTTTCACCAAATAACTAAGTCTGGGGTTAATTTTTTTTAAGTATTACGGAGAAATGATAGTTTATCTGGAACTAACATTTTTCACACTCAGTCGATTGACTGTTTGAGTTACATACACACACCAAAACCTTAATGAGCAGTTAGCTCTGGATAACCAAGATCAAGGTAGCCAAGGCAAGATCAAGGGTTTTTCTAAGACCCCACTACAGGAGAGTGGAATCAAAGGTCACTTTCTCCCATTTTTAAACAAATGTTACTGAAGTATAATTTACATTAAATAAAATATGCCCATTTTCAAAGAACAGGTTGATTAAGTGTCGACAAATATATTAACCCACGTAACTGCCACCTTGATCAAGACATCGGAATAGAACATTTCCACAGTCCCAGAAGCTTCTCAGTGCTCTTTCCGCCCCAGCAACCCCTGATCCACTGCATTATAGACAGTCTTACCCCTTCTTGAATTTCATACAAATATAATTGAAAGTTGTATCATGTCTGACTTCTTTGAGGGGTCTGACTTCTTTGACTCCACATAACAGTTTTCGAGATGTATCCACATCAATGTCCGTTCCTTTTGTTGCTAATACATCCACTATGTTGATGTAACACTTCTGGGTAAGTTTTGTGTTCTTCTTTATGCCATCCCCCAAGTTTCTACAAGGAGCATGTATTAATTTGTTTTAATTATTAAAAAGACAAATGCCATTTATTTTTTTTTAATTCACAGGGATCTTATGAAAAGCCCAAATGCCGAGTGCCGCTGATTAGTGGAAATGATGCCTGGCACAGCCACATGGAGGACTGAAGGCCGTGGATCATATTTTTTTAAATAAAAACCACTGTGTTTTTCAGATTAATTGCATCTCTCTCCCACACCAGCCTTTGTGGTGAGCTGTTCAAATTGACCAATTTAAATGTGACCTCCTTTCTTTACCCTCCATCCGCTCTGAGTCAGTTGCTAAGACGCAATGAAAGGAAGTGGGGGGGGGTGATGTGTTACATGTGTGGGGAACACATGGTTCTTCTAAAACTTAGCCTCCCCTCCCTTTGCATCGGCCACTCCAGACAACCTTCGGATGGGCAAGGGTGATGGTATTGCCCCATTTCACGGATTAGGAAGTTGAGGCAAGATCATGGGTTTGTCTGAGATCTCACAGCAGGAGAGTGGGAAGACACCATCCAGCAGCCCCAGGCAGGATGGCAAAGAGTTTGAGAGCACAAACTTCAGATTTAGATCCCAGCTACCCACCTTCCTTAGCTGACTTACTATGTTAACGAAATCAATCTTTCTGAACCTCAGTCTCTTCATCTAAGAAACAGAGATCCGATCGTGATATTCGCATTGGAGCTAAAGAGATAATGCATATATAGTGCTTACAACAAGGCCTGGAAGAAGTTGGGGCTCAATAAATGGTAGGGAAAAAATGGTTTCTCAGCTCCTGCCCTCTTCTTTCTTCAACCACAGTATAAAACGAAGCGATTCCAGCCTACCTGAGTTGAAGAGAAAAAAGAGGACCTTTTCTTGTAACTCCAGGGAGATCGGAGTCTCTCAGATGCAGAGGAATGAGAAGGCAGGCCCCAGCATCCAGGTGTTAGCCAAGACACCTTGGTTGCAACAGAAACCAGTCGGAGTAGCTTCAACAAAGAGTAGAGAGTCAAGGTGGCCTCATTAGCACTCCAAAGGCATAAAGATTCCCAGGATTCAGAAAGGGCCAAAACCCAGCAACCCAGGGGCCTTCTCTCTGCATCATCCCTCCACACGTCCTGGCTTTCTCTGTGATGTCTCTTCGGCATGACAGAGGTGGCCATTTGAGAGAGCAGCTAGGATCAAACTAGGATATGTTTGGCCCAGTGCCAAGGGAAGGACGTGGTTGGCTCAGTTTGGGCCAGGTGCCCAACCTAGCCCTTGTCAGAGCCGAGTTGTACAAACATGGTGACCATTCCCTAGTGGTGCTAGGACGGTCAAGAGGGTCATTGTGAGCTGGGCAAGCCTCCGCCCCCAAGAAATGTCTTACTACATATAACCGCTTATTTTGTTGTGCTCCCCAACTTTGTGCATTTCTTTATTAATAATAAGAGCAAATGTCCATGTAGGGTTTACTGTGTGTCAGCCGCCGGTGTAAGCACTTCACATATGTTAACTCCTTTAAAATAATCCTCACAAAACTGCAGTGAGGTTTATTTTGTCCATTGTACAGATGAGGAAACTGAGGTGCAGAGAGGTTAAACAGCTTGCCTAAGATCACACATGAACTCCACCAGTCTGTTACCAGGCTGTGTTGCCTACTTTAGCCCCAATTATGCATTTTACATTTCCTCTGTCAGCCTCTGTCTCTCAAAATGGAAGGGAAAAAAGACGAGGAGGGGGAAGAATGTGATATCTCACATTTCACAATAGCATTTAATAGGCGACCGTGGGAAAGGCTGGAACTTCGCTGGCCGACCTCACTATTTCATTTCGACCTGGAATTGGGGGGCGGGGGGTGACAGACATGGCAGCACGCACGTTCCCCAGGACACTCCCCTCGGCCGAGGGCCACCTGCGGTGGGACCTGGAGCTTCTTTACCTCTTACCCTGCACCTGCACACAGTGAGCACTCAGGAGTGTTTGTCGTTGCTGAGAAAACGTGTTCCTCCCTTTACAGTTCTCAAAGCCTTTCTGGAGCCAAGGAGATAAGTTAAAATACTGTCCCTGTGACACCACGAGTAAAGGGAGCCGGTGGAAACAGTATGCATATGAGACACCAGCCAGCGCTCACCAGCCAGGCCCGGGGAGGCACAGGGACCACAGCAAGGTCTGCACAAAGGCTCCTCTCTCCCCTCCGCCTTTTGTCCTGGTCTCCCTGGGGGTCGGTTCCAGCACCTGCTGGACCACTGGCTGCCCCTGCTTGTGTATCTGGTGCTGAGCCTGAAACGGCCTCCTTGGCCCAGTCCCCCAGGGCTAAGTGTTCACCGTCACCCAGCTTCCCACCTCCAAAAGTTCAGGTAAGGGATCTGATTGGCCCGACCAGTCTTGTCCAGCCAGGCCCCTGAGTTCTGGTTGCGGGGCCCAGGGCCTGGGGCCCAGGCCCCAGGCTCAAAGAAGGAAAGTAAGATGCCCAAGGTCTCCCACACAGAAGGCGGCCAAGCCAGGATTCCAGTCTGTCAGCCCCTGAAGCAGTGTCCTGCGGCTGCTGTAACTAAGTGCCACACACTGGAGGAGCTTAGACAGCAGAAATTTACTTTCTCATAGCTCTGGAGCCTGGAAGTTCAAGATCAAGGTGTTAGCTGGGTCGGTGCCTTCTGAGGGCTGAGAGAAGGATCTATTCCAGGACTCTCCCCCAGCTTCTGAGAGGTGGTTTGCTGGCAATCTTTGGCCTTCCTTGGCTTGTGGACAGATGTATCACCCCAATCTCTGCCTTCATGTTCCAGGCCTTCTCCCTGTGTGTGGCTATGTCCAAACTTCCTCTTTTTATAAGGACACAGTCATATTGGATCAGGGGCCCACCCTACTCCAGCATGACCTCATCTTAACTTACTCCCTCTGCAACAACCCAATTTCCAAATAAGGTCACAGTCTGAGGTACTGGGGGCTAGGACTGCAACATCTTTTCGAGGGACATAATTCAACCCATTACGGAGGCCAAGACCTGCCACAGAAGTGCCACTCGGTTCTGCCCCCAGGCAGTTCTCACCACAGAGCACCCCCACCCCCGGGCCTCCTTTCAGCCCCAGAGGGTGTCGTTCATCCTATTGCCTCCACAGTAGGCATGGACACCGGTCTACCCTCCTGTCCTCACACCAGAGCCTTCATAGGGAGCAATTGTGATTAAGGAGGACCCACTGTGGGTTCCCCGGGAGGCACATGGCTCAGCTCTGGGGGAAGCTCCTAGGGACAGCCCGGCATCTGCGCTTCTCCACCGCTCCAGTTTCACAGGCAATTTTAGAGGCATTAAACCTGAACAGCTCACAATGGGCTAATGAACTTCATTCAGCGCAGACAATGACCCAGGAATCAAAACCGGCTAGTGGGACCTCTGGTCATGTGGCTGCACAATGGCAGCGGCTGGCAGGTGGCTGGGTCCTGGGCCAGGGATGCAGGTAAGTGGTTTATGTTTACATTTATTCACTTTTCCGTTTTAGTTGGCTAAAAACGTTAAGCAGATTTCCTTTGGAGATTAACTAGCCAAATTTACCCTAAGGATTCGTTTTGGAAGCCCTGGATCTGGGTTCAGAGTGGGAAAGTCCACCCTGCCCATTTCGTCAGTCACGACAGCCATTACCAATACATTGTGAAGTGATACGCTCGAGGCTGTGCATTTCTTACTTTGATTTGGAGACTTACAGTTTTGAGCCTTTACCTGGTGTTTGCCATCTTGAAAGGGTAAGCGCTAAAGGGGTCACCAACACATTCAAATCCCAGCAACCTTGACCCTCTCCCGCAACCCCAGGGAGCAATGGGATAGACCATTTGCCTTGCCAGACCTAGCAGAAACCACTAGGAGGTTTCCAGGCCACCATCCGATTTTGCAGATGGGGGAAACTGAGGTTGAAAGAAGGGAAGGACCTTCGCCCAGGAGCACACAGGTGATGGGTGGCAAAACCAGGCACAGGGCTCCCCCGACCCACCTGCAGCTTTTCTTCAGTAGCAGCTGATGGAAGATGCCGAGTACCTGTACTTTCTCATCTGTCTGCTTGCCGTCCGAGTTTGCACTGTTGCATCCCCTGGGAGGCTCATCTTTCTCTTGCTCCGTCTGCCCCAGCCCTGGGAACCAGGCTGTGTGTTCCTGCTCTGTCCCTAATGATATGTGCGTTGCTTTCACCCTCTCTTAGGATTTCTGCAGCTTTTCACACCTTGTCCACGCTTCCCCTAGGCCTCCCTCCTGGTGTCACCATCCTCGGCCCCAGGGGAGGGGCTGGTGCTGGTTCTTGGCCCAGACTCCCCCCAGCCATTTGCGCTGAGCCCCCCTGGCTCTTGTTCCCACCCCCACACCCCCTTATTCTGCCACCTGCAACTACCTGGTGCCAGTGGTCCTTCCTGAGGGCCTAATACATGGGGTGGACCCAGCAAACAACATGAAGACAGATCCCTATGTGTAGCTACAAACTAATGTGTCGGTGAAAAGTTGTAACAGTCAGGGACTTTTTCAACTTTTTTGTTGTTGTTACAAAAATGATATATTTTCACTGGGTAAAATATAGATAAATAAAAAAGATATAAGATATAAACACCTTATAGAAGATATAGATAAAAAGCAAATAATAATAAATATTAATTAGAAACCTAATATATTCTAAGCACCATATACTTATTAGCTCATTTAATCCTCAAATGAGAAATTCTACAGGACAAATGACACGGTTTCAACAAATAAATGGTAAGGAAGATGAGAGGGAGATAGTATTTAAATTAAAAGAGACATAAAAGTGTCATTGACTATAGACAGACAGACAGATGGGTAGACATGTGGTAAAGAAAGTACAGTAACACAGTCGATGAGGGGGTTATACAGAAGCTCACTGTAAATTCTTCTACCTTCACAGGATGTTTGAAAACTGTCCTAATAAAATGCTGGGGGGAACAGTGTATCAGCCAAAAGTAATCGATGGATCCTAATTCAAGCATATCAAATTAAAAATACATTTATGGCACAATCAATGATGGTTTGATATTCGATGATTAGATGATTGGATATTGGATGATTTTAAGAAATTATTTTCCAAAAATTTTAGGCATGATAATAGTATTGTGATTTTTTTAAGAGTCTGTCTTATTTGGCCCTGGCTAGATGGCTCAGTTGGCTGGAGTGTCATCCTGTACAACAAAAGGTTGTGTGTTCAATCCCTGGTCAGGGCACATACCTAGGTTGCAGATTCGATCCCTGGTCGGGGTGTGTATGGGAGGCAACCGATTGATGTTTCTCTCTCACATCAATGTTTCTCTCTCTCTCTCTCTCTCTCTCAAATCAATAAACATACCCTTGGGTGGGGATTAAAAAATGAACACATAAAAGAGTCTATTTGGCATTTGCTTCAAAATAACCAGCATGGGAGGTAGAGATGAAACAAGATTGACAATTCATTGCTAATTGCTGAAGCTGGGTAATGAAGGCTCGTTTTTTAAGTATATTTTACTGATTATGCTATTACAGTTGTCCCATTTTTTCCTACCCTTTATCCCCCTCTGCCCAGAACCCCCCACCCTCTCCAGCAATTCCCCCCACTAAGTTCATGTCCTTTGCTCATACATGTAAGTCTTTGGCTTCTCCATTTCCTATACTATTCTTAACCTCCCCCTGTCTGTTTTGTACTTACCAATTATGTTTCTTATTCCCTGTACCTTCTCTTCCATTCTCTCCCCTTCCCCTCCCCAATGATAACCCTCCATGTGACCTCCATTTCTATGATTCTCTCCGTGTTCTAGTTGTTTGCTAGTTTGTTTTTGTTTTAGGTTCACTTGTTGATAGCTGTGTTTGTTGTTATTTTACTGTTCATAGCTTTTATCTTTTTCTTAGGTAAGTCCCTTTAACATTTCATACAATAAGGGCTTGGTGATGTTGAACTCCTTTAACTTGACCTTATCTGGGAAGCACTTTATCTGCCCTTCCAATCTAAGTGATAGCTTTGCCCGATAGAGTATTCTTGGATGTAGGTCCTTGTGTTTCATGACTTTGAATACTGCTTTCCCACCCCTTCTTGCCTGCAAGGTTTCTTTTGTGAAATCAGCTGATAGTCTTACGGGAACTCCATTGTAGGTAATGCTCTCCTTTTCTCTTGCTGCTTTTAAGATTCTCTCCTTATCTTTCATCTTGGGTAATGTAATGATGACGTGCCTTGGTGTGTGCTTCATTGGGTCCAACTTCTTTGGGACTCTGTGAGCTTCCTGGACTTCCTGGAAGTCTATTTCCTTTGACAGATTAGGGAAGTTCTTCTTCACTATTTTTTCAAATAAGCTTTCTATGTCTTACTCTTCCTCTTCTCCTTCTGGCACCCCTATGATTTGGATGTTTAAGCATTTAAAGTTGCCCCAAAGGTTCCTAAGCCTCTCCTTTTTTTTTTTTTTTTGAATTCTTGTTTCTTCATTCTGTTCTGGTTGAATGGTTATTTCTTCTTTCTGCTCCAAATCATTGATTTGGGTCCTGGTTTCCTTCCCTTCACTGTTGATTCGCCATGTATTTTTCTTTTATTTCACTTTGCATAGCCTTCACTTTTTCCTCTATTTTGCGACCATACTCAACCATTTCTGTGAGCATCCTGATTACCAGTGTTTTGAACTCTGTATCGTTGGTTATCTCTTCATCACTTAGTTCTATTTTTGGAGTTTTGATCTGTTCTTTCACTTGGGCCATATTTCTTTGTCTTGGTGCACCTGTTACATTGTAAGGGGCAGAGCCTTAGGTTTTCACCAGGGTGGGGCAACCCACGTACTGGTGCTGTATGTGGGGGAGGGGTCAAAAAGGGAACACTGCTGCTTTCTGGGCTCTTGCCTCACTTTCAGTCACTTCCCCTACTACCCACAAGCAAATTGGGCCCTTATCATGCTTGTTCTCATGTGGGTAGGTTTGTGTACATTCTGGGACCCTGTGGGTCTCTCCAATGAACTCTCCTGTGAGGCTGGGAGTTTCTCCCACTGCTGCAACCCCAACAGGTTTTTATAGCCAGAGGCTTCAAGGCTTTCTTTTCCCGCACTGGAACCCTTGGTTGCGTGGTCTGTCTCGCTCCCCAGTTGTTCCTCCTGGCTTATTTGCACACAAATGTGGGAGCGCCCAGTCTGCCAGCTGTTGCCTTGCCATGCATCCTCTCTGCCCCAGCTGCTCATCTCTGCCCCTCCTGCCAGTTCTGGATGACTGGTTGTTGGACTTCCATACAGTTCGATTTTCTGGAAGTTCTGGTTATTTTTTGTTTTTAAATTTATTGTTCTTCTTTTGGTTGTGTGAGGAGGCAAGGTGTATCTACCTAAGCCTCCATCTTGGCTGGAAGTGTCTCAGTTAGGCTATTTTGTGAAGATTTGAACATTCCAGAATAAAAAGTTTATTTAAGGGAATAACTACTCTGTTGGTAGATGCTATTATCTTGCAGTGAAGGAAACTGTTTACATATGTCAGGTTATTTGCCCAAGATGACCCAGCCGGTAGACCCCTTAGTAGGGGTTTAAAAAAAAAAATTCCTACCTGACATCCCATCGCTCACTCTTCATACTTTGGTGAATATCCTTCTAGATCTTCTATGTATATAAAAGCATTTTGAAATGTTAAAAAAAAAAAAAAGGATTCTGAGTGACTTAGGCGTATATATATTGCCTGACTCCATTCCTGCACAACACAGATTATGTTAGTGTGCCCTTGAGCATGTATTTCTGACACATCACTAGAAAAGGGAACGAAAGAAGACACATGGCGCACCATCCAAGCCACTTACTCTCACCTGGGCAATTCGGGGTGTGCCCCTTCTTCCTCTAGCATTACTAGCAGGCCACATTATTGTCCCCATTTATACAGAGAAGGAAACTCAGAAAGGAGAAGTGGCTTGTCCAAGGTCACAGAGCTAATAACTGCGAGAAAACTTGGGCAAGCATTTGATGGTGTGACTTAATGGAGGTCTGTCTGCCCCTCTGGCCAGCGACCTCCAGGAGGGCAGCAGCCTATCTGCTTCCCACACCCCCGCACCCCCGCACCCCCACACCACACCTGAGCAGGAGCAATGGTGATGCCCTGAATGGACAGAGGAATACACAAGAGGCATGACTAGGATCTGAACCCCCTGCACCAAACATCTACTATACTAGGTACCCTTTTTGAAAAAATATTGTGGTAAAATATACATAACATAAAATTTACCATTTTGACTATTTTTAAGGGTACAGTTCAGGGGCATTAAGTACACTCACACTGTTGTACAACCACCACCACCATCCACCTCTAGAACTTTTTCATCTTCCCAAGCTGAAACTCTGTCCCCATTAAACACGAACTCCCCACTCCCCTCTCCCTAGCTCCCAGCACCCACCATGCCACTTTCTGTCTCTCCAGACCTGACTGCTCTAGGCCCCTCATGTGAGTGGCATCAAACACTCTTTGTCCTTTCATGACTGGCTGGTTTCACTTAGCATAATAGCCTTAAGGTCCATCCATGCTGTAATGTGTCAGAATTTCCTTCCTTTCCAAGGCTGAATAATATTTCATTGCATATGCAAGGGTGAGTGAAAGGTGGTTTACAATTGTTAGTATGGAAAAATATATAATGCAAGAATAAATAATAATACAAGAATAAACTCTGTTTCGTGCACTCACAACTATAAACCTACTTTTGCCCACCACTGTATATATACCATATTCTGTTTACCCAGTTATCCATTGATAAACACTGGATTGTTTCTACCTTTTCACTATTGCAAACAATGCTCCTATGAACACGGGTACACACACACCTCTTCAAATGCCTGTCGATGTTGTTTTTAATGGGTGCCCGGAAGTAAGACTGCTGGCTCCTACAGCAATTCTTTTTTTCGCCCTTCTGAGTCACTTTCTATGCTATGCTGTATTTTTTACCTAATTCTAAGCCTTTCCACGTGGCCACGATTTTGTAATTTGGGTGGCTACTCGTGGGTCCTGGAGAGACAGAGTGGTGCCTGCTGACTTTATGCAAGGTGCCTCCGCCAACACTCCCCCCCCCACCCCAGTCTCTGCCTGGTCCACCTGAGTCAACTCATCCCTTGTGACTCAGTGTCAGGGACGCAAGCTAGCTTAGGGCCCCCGGGTAATGCCTGAGATTCCCCGCCTGTACCTACTTCCTAGTTTGCATTATGTAATCTGGGGGTCATCACCTGTGGCATATCCGCTCCCCCACCCCAACCCTGAAGGTAGCAGCCGCACCCTCCTGTTTTCTGCTCTCTCCCCGCCAAGTCCCCTTCTCAGCCTCTGGGTTAGGCTGCATGAATGAACATTATTGAAGTAATTAAGTAATTACCTCCTCTCCTGGGGGTTGTTTCCAACTTTTCAGTATTATTAGAAAAGCAACAACAAAGAGGATTTTCTTCATCTATTGACTCCGTTCCTTAAGACATATTTCCCAGGAGTGGGATAACTGAGCCCTGGACTTGGGAGTGGGGGCAGGAAATGAAAGGAAAAGGCACACTGGGTGCCATTCACTGAGCTGGGAAAGGTGTTGGTGAGGGAAACGGTGGTTGAAGAAGTGCTCCTTCCCCTCCCGTGGGGGGCAACTCTTCTCCCCTTTCACAGGCAGTCCTTGCAGGGGGTTGAACAGGGGCCCTAAAAGATGTCTACCTAGAACCTGTGAATGCAACTTTATTGGAAAAAGAGTCCTGGCAAATGTAATTAAAGATCTCGAGATAAGCTCATCCTGGATTGCGGGGTGGGGTGGGGGGCCCTGAATCCACTGACAAGTCCTTAGAAGAGAACAAAAAGGCAAGTGGACACAGAGAAGAAGCCAGGGGGAGACGGAGGCAGGGGTTGGAGTGATGCAGCTGCAAGCTGAGGAATGCCAAGGGTTGCTGGCAGCCAGCAGAAGCCGAGAGAGAGGCACAGAGCAGATTCTCCCTTGCAGCCTCCAGAGGGGACCGATCCTGCTGGTACCTTGACTTCAGACATCTAGCTCCTGAACTATGAGAATACGTTTCTGTTATTTTGAGGCACCAAGTCTGTGGCAATTTGTTATAGCAGCCACAGGTAGCTAATGCTGTCCCCATCTCTGAAGCCTGTTCCAGAAGGACACAGACACAGCTGCAGGCTCCAGCTGGGCTCATCCCTGCAGCAGGCTAGGACATCACTGCTGAGTCCTCAGCCCTTTCAGAGGTAGGTCGCTGGGTGTGCAAGGGGTTGTTGGGGTTGGGGGACAGGATGTCCAGGTCTCAACCCACCGGGAAAGCCAGACCATGAATGGAGGTGGGTGTACCCATCAGCAATCTAGCCAGGAAAACAAGATTAGATTCTTTTCGTACATCGCACACACAAATAATTCCCAGGGGACTGAAGCCAACATGTGAGAAACAGAACGTGAAATTATTTAGAAAACATAAGAGAGTATTTTCATGACCTTGGTGTAGGTGAGGATTTCTTAAACAGGGTGAACTTTGGTGCTTGAAGCATTTGACTACATTCAAATGAAATACCTCTGTACGTCAAAGAATTCCATTCACTAGTATGAAGACAAGCAGAAGTCTTGCAATGCAAGTCAGTATCCAGGTTTTACAAAGAATTCCTACAAATCAATATGAAAGATACTCTTGACTCCAACAGGAAAAACATGGGCAAAGGTACGAATAGGAAATTTCCCAGGGCAGAAGCAAAACATATAAAAAGATGCTCAATTTCATTAAAAAATTAGGGGGAGGGTGCAAATTAAATGATATCCTGCCGGCACACATGAGTTGGTACCACCAGGTTGGAAAGCAATTGCCTCACTTCTGTGCTATGCAATGAAATGACAGCACCTCAGAATGTGACTATGTTTGGAGATAGGGTATGTAAAGAAATAATTAAGATAAAACAAAGTCACAAGGGTACGCCCTAATCCAGTACAACTGGTGGACTTATAAGAAGAGGAGATTAGGACACAGACACACAGAGGGAACATCACGTGAGGACACAGAGAGAAGAAGGCTGTCTACAGGACAAGGACAGTGGCCTCAGAAGGAACCAGCCCTGCTGACACCTTGATCTTGGACTTCCAGCCTTCAGGGCTGTGAGAAAATACATTTCCGTTGTTCAAACCACCCAGGCTGTGGTATTTTGTCATGCCAGCCCTGGGAAATTAATACACCTGATAAAGAAACTTAACCATCCTCCAGCAGTTTAACTGTTAAGTATGTGTCTTTGTCCTCTGTTACTCAAAGCATGGTCCCCAGACCAGCAGCATCAGCATCACCTGGGAGTTTGTTAGAAACGCAGAACAACCCTCAGACCACACCCCTCCCCAGACCTCCCGGATCGGAATGTGCACTTAACTTTGACTTGTAACTAGTGGTCCTTCTCCAGCTTTTCCATGCACACAGATCCCCGGGATCTTGTCACAATATAGATTCTGGTTCAGAAGCTCTGCACTTCTAACAAGCTCCCAGAGATACTGCTGGTAGTGGACTGAGAAGCACACTTTGGGGAACCAGGGGCCAACCCAGTGGTTCCCAACCTGCCTGCCTCAGGGGCGGGAGGAACAGTACCTGCCTCTTCCCCCGGCCAATCAAATCAGAGTCTCTGGGTTGGGGCCTGGGCGCTGGTATTCCTTAAAGCTTCCAGATGATCCTACAGTGCTGCGAAGATTGAAAAGCACTGTCCTAGGGTAGACGAATCCTCTGGGGAGCTGCAGAAGGACATGTGAAAGTAGACTAGCTCATGGCCTCTGTAGTTTTACCAAGTTCCCCGGGTACGGCAGTCTGCTTAGAACCACCCACCCGAGGGCAGTCGTTCTCAGACTCGAGCATGATCAGCACTCCCTAGAGGGCTCCTGAAAACACAGACGGTAGGGCCCCACCCAGAGTGTCTGACCCTGCAGGGCTGAGGTGGGACCAGACATCTGCGTTTGTCACGAGTTTCCAAATAAGCTGATACTGCTGGTCCCTTAGGGAACTGCTCGTACCTGTTCACCAAGAGACAGGTTAGAATAGTCACAGAAGCATATTTGAACACTGAAAAGCCATACGTCTTCTACTTGGCTATTGCTATGGGCTGAATGGTGTTCCCCCCAAAGATGAAGTCCTAACCCCCAGGACCTGTGCCCGTACTTGGAAACAGCGTCTTTACTGACCCTCAGGTTGAAACGAGGTCATTCAAGTGGGCCCTAATCCAATATGACTGGGGTCCTTACATGACGGAGATAATTTGGACACAGAGACAGAAACACATGCAGAGAAAGTGATGGGAAGGCTGGGGGAAAGGCCCAGGAATGTCTCAGGCTACCAGCAGCTGGGAGAGAGGCCGGAACAGGTTCTCCCAGAGACTTCAGGAGGAACCACCCCTGCCCTGGAGACACCTTGATTTTGGACTCCCAGCCTCCAGCACTGAGACAATAAAGTTTTATTGTGTAAGCCTCTCAGTGGTATTTTTATTATGGTTTCCTAGCAAACTAATAATACAGCCATCAGCCAAGGAACGACTTATCAATTGTGGTACATCCATTCAAGAAAATACTATAGCAGAGTGAACACTATCAACAAAAGCAAGTTATAGAATGCAGTATAATACCATTTACATAAAGTCTGAAAACAAAAACACTGTGTCTCTTTTTTGTAAACATCAACAGTCTAAAAACATGCCTGGGAAGAAAAACACCAAGTTTTATCCCAAGAGTGGCGATATATCCATGGGGAGGCAAGAGAAGACCTGGACACAAGAGTCCCCTGAGGTAGGGGCCTCAGAAGGATCTAGAATGCTATGCTTCTTTAAAAGGACTGAGAGAAAAAAGGTAAAATTCATGCATTCAACAAATACCAAGCGCCCACTAGGTGAGTGGCAGGGGTGGAATCCGTGCAAAAAAAGCACCCAAGAGTCTGAGCAAGGGCTCCTCAATTCCCCGTCCCGCTCTGGGCACACCTCAGCCCTCTCCCCAGCTGCCACACCAGTGTTTCTCCACACACGAGGTGAGGTTCAGAGCGCAGCACTTACCCAGGTTAGCCTGCACGCACATGCGCGCACACAGAATTCAAAAGAACAATATGACATAGCAATGTTCTTTCTTTTTTTTTTTTCCATAAAGAAACAGAAAATTCATCTCTCACATCGTGGTAACAGAAAAGAACAAAAACATGCCAGGAAAGGAGCTGCCAGCGAGACAACATACACCCAGTTTCTAGTGAAAAAGGCGTGCAAATGCATCCCAGAGCCTGCACACTCACAAGGGCCCAGGGGGAAGTGCAAAGACTAAATAAACTGATGGAAAACGTTCAGCCTCAGGAGTGGCCAGATTCCCTACTCCCGCCCCACCCCCAACTGCACACATCATCGGGCAGTGGGGGTGGAGGGCTTCTGGGAGCTGAGGTGGGGTGAGGGGGTTCCCGCCTGAGCTGGCCAACACAGAAAGCCCCGCAAATGAGAGGGGGCAAGAGCCGTTCAGAGGGTGTCTGCAGAATGGGAGAGGGGACCAGGCAGAAGAAGCTGGGGACACCAGGGCCATGGCAGGGAGGCCAGGAGATTACCTGTGATGGTCTGAAACACAGACCATTGCTGACCACCTATGCCTTGGGGCGGCTGACTAATCGTCCAAGAAACTACGATCCAAGTGTCATTTTAGTCTGCTTCCAATTTTTTCAATAATGCCCTGTTCTGGGAAGATGTGGAGAACTGGAAAAGGAGAGTCTACGCGTGAGCAGGATCAAGACCGTCCGTGAATTCCCTGAGGGCCCGTTTAGTGGGCACCTACTGTATGCAGCCCAATTCTGGGCACCAGGGTGCCGCCTGGTGTGTCTGCGTGAGGGGGTGGGGTCTTTGGTGTCTGACAAGCAGCTGGACCGCACCCCCTTCAGCTTGAGCAGCAATGGGTCAGGAGGGACTGACAGCCAGCGCGCTGGCTGTTCCTGGACTCAGCTCCCTTCCCACTCCCAACAAGTCTCTGTGAGACAATAGCACCACCCGACTTCAACGAGGCCGACCAGCTCATCCCTGTTTGCCCAGACACGCCTGGCTTCCGCACTGAATGCTCAGGATCCTGCGAACCCTGAGCCAGGGTTCAAAGCTGAGTCCGTCACAATCCACAGTGCATGGGTGGGGCAGAGAGAGGAGTCAAAGGCACCCAGATCAAAGCACTCTGAGGAAGTCCCCAGACATGTTCTTTTTGATAACAGCAGCTAATCCTCAATTCTGGATCTGGGCTCGTGTGTTAGGCGGGCTCAGCTACCCCTGTGCAACACCGTGCAACCTGTCTCCTTGGAAAAGCAATCTGGCAATGTGTAGTTAAGTTGTGAAATTGTTCATCACCTTTGACTGATGATATTATGCTTGAAAATCTATCCTAAGGAAATTATCCTTTTTTTTTTTTATTACTGAAAAGCTTTTGGAAAGAAAATGTTCTCTGCAGCATTATCTGGAAAAGAAAAATAACCCTAAAGAGCCCACGTCGGACGATGGTTTCGTACATCATGACCCATCTGCCCAGGGACGTGGTCACACAGCCATGAAAATGTAACTGATGACTGTGTAGCAACACTGAAAACTCCCACCACGTAAGCAGCATCTTATGGAAGAGAAGAAAAATTATGGGTGCCTTCTGCCTGTAGTTTTGCAAAATGTTTTTGATTGAGGACAAGACTGCAAAGGACTATGCAGAAATTAGGTATTCTGGAATAAGAAAAGATTTTTAAAATTAAAGATGTTTTTTAATGTCATTATCTTTTAAAAAGCAAGGAAGGGAAGCTTGGAATTTGCTGCACAGATAGACTCGTGCATGTGGACAAAGATATCACTCGCAAAGATGGTCTTTGTGGCATTAGTGGAAATAGCAAACGATTACAAACAATCTGAATATCCTTCAAGAAGGGTATGGTTAAATAAAAAACTGCTACATCCACACAATGGAGTGCTGTGTAGCTGTTAAAAAGAATGATGCAGCTCTACAGTTATGGGATGATAATTAAGATACGTTAAGGAAGGCCGAGTGCTGCTCTGGCTGGTACGGTTCCGTTGGTTGGAGCGTCGTCCCATAACCGAAAGATCGCCAGTGCAATTCCTGGTCAGAGCACGTGCCCGCTTTGCTGGCTCAGTCCCCTGTTGCAGTGCGCGTAGCGGGTGGCCAGTGGGTGGGTGTTTCTTTTTCACATCGATGCTTTTCTCTCCCTTTCCCTCTCTCTCTTTCTCTCTCCGTCCCCCTTCCCCTCTCTCTTGAATGAGAATAAAATAAACCTTAAAAAAGAAGGTCAACTGCAGACGTGTATAGAGAATGCTACTATTTGTGTAAAAATGACACACAGAGCCCTGGCTGGTGTGGCTCAGTGAACTGAGTGCCATCCTGGGGAGCCGAAAGGTCGCCAGTTTGATTCCCAGTCTGGGCACATGCCTGGGTTGCAGGCCAGGTCCCCGGTTGGGGGCGTATGAGAGGCAACAGATCAATGTATCTCTTGCACATTGATATTTCTCTACCTCTCTTTCTCTCTCTCCCTTCCCTTCTACCTAAAAAGTAAGTAAAATCTTTTTAAAAAGTGACACACACATACATATGTACCTATATTCCTACGTTATGCACAGATTTTCTGTGGAAGGACACTTTGGAACTCTGTGGAGGGCTCTGGGTGCCTGGGAGACAAGGATGGGAGGGCATTTACCACCACACCATGCATTTGGTCTCTGTAGTGAGTTAAATGATGACCCTCTCCAAATACAAGGTCGGGCAAAAATAACATTCCTTTTTCACTACAAAATCTTTTATTACGAAATCACAAGCATGTAATTCTGTAACATAACAATAGCACACCCGAGCATGCCATATTATATTTTAGGTAAAATGTTCAAATTAACACTATATGCCCTGGCTGGTGTGGTTCAGTGGACTGAGTGCCAGCCTGCAAACCAAAGGGCCGCCTGTTCAATTCCCAGTCAGGGCACGTGCCTGGGATGCTGGCCAGGTCCCCAGCAGGGGGTGCGCGAGAGGTAACCACACATTGATGTTTCTCTTCCTCTCTTTCTCCTTCCCTTTCCATCTCTCTAAAAATAAATAAATAAAATATTTTTTAAACTATAAATTATTCACCCGTATTATTACCGTACCAACCACACTCACGCAGGCATCACTTCTGCTGGACCCTGTGTATGTCCTAATTCCCAAAAACCCATGAATGTCACCTTATTTATCAAAAAAAAAGTCTCTGCAGATAAATTTCTGTTGTTTTGAGCCCTCCAGCTTGTGATAATTTGTTACGATAATCTGAGAAAATGAATGCAGTATTTTTCGGGTTGGGGGGAGGGTAACATATGATTACATTATCTGTTCAAAATAAATGTAACACATACAAAAACATTTATAGCAAGTTGCAAACAACCTAAACATCTGCTAAGAGCAGAGTGGAAACAAAACGACTGTGGTGTACACTAGAGATTTTTTTATTTATGGTGTATTAAGTTATACCTTAATTTTTAATAATTAAACATAGCCCTGGCTGGTATGTCTCAGTGGTTGGAGTGTGGTCCTGCGGTCTTGGGGATTCAAGTCCCAGTCAGGACGGATACCTGGGTCGTGGATTCGGTTCCCAGTCCCAGCACATACGATCCCCAATCCAGGCACCTACGGGAGGCAGCTGATCAATGCTTCCCTCTTGCATCGATGTTTCTCTCCCTTCCTCACTCTCTAAAAGCAATGGAAAAAAATGTCCTCAGGTGAGAATTTTTAAAAATAAATAAAAAAAATAATGGTGGGGCAGGAGCTGCCCACAAAGAACTAGATAACCTCATTTTAGAATGCTTCGACATAGAGTAAATCCGAAAATACAAAAGGCACAGAAGACCTTGAAGATCGTCTGCTTCCAAATTCCCAGTTCACAGAAGAGGAAACTGAGGCTCAGAGAAGCTACGTGATCAGCCACATGTCACCGTAGCTATGGAGTGAGCCAGCAAGGGAGATCCCTGGGCCGTTTGCCCCATGATATGCCGCCCGCGGCTCTCCCTGCTCCTCATCCATTACAGCTAGTGCAGGGGTCTCCGCCGCCGCTTGTGGCTGGAAGCGAGTGAAGCCAGTGTAGCCAGCCCTGTCCTGGGTGAACTGACGAAGGGGTGGCTCGGTGCTGACGCTGGACTCTGAGGCTGGTGGACGCGAGCAGCGCTCCTGGCAATCTCGCAGATGATCAAATGTGCCCATCCGCTCCACTGCTCCCTGGCGTGGGCCCGCGGTGGCTTGGTTTTTACACAGAGCCCAGCCAGGTGTGGGGATTGGACACGCAGTCATGGGTGGGTTACAGGCCCAACCCTGTGTTGTCACTCCAGGGAGGTGCTTGGGAGCAAGGAAGCCAGGCATGGGCATCACCCTCGAAACTCCACCATCAGGCGCAGCCTGGTTGACAGGCTCAAGCTCAGCCTGCAGAGAGTCAGGGAGCAGAGCCCGAGGGACTGGGATGGGGAGAGCGCAAGTGATGGGGTGACGGAGCAGCGTGGAGATGGGACTGGAAGAACGGGTCAGCTGGAGATGCTGGGGGTGGGAGAGCAGGAGGCCAGGAGGAGGGTGCGCGGCTGTGTTTGGGAGCAGGGGCAGGTGTCCAGGACCGGCTGCAGCCCTGGGGCTCTACACCTCCAAGGTCAGGGCCATCACTGAGTCTGATGGAAAGTGCTGGGACTGTTGAGAGGGCAGTAAGGGAGAATGGGAAATGCTTCTCTAGAGGAAGTGAAGTTCCACATATTTATCCCAGTTCTCTGTGTTACCTGGGGCATGTCACCTGAATTCTCTGAGCCTCCATTTCCTCATCTGAAACCTGGGAATAAGAATACCCCCTGGACTGATAGGAGGATCAAGTGAGCACAGCACAGAACCGTGAGCCGCTAATGGGAACCACGTCTTTGGCAAACGTTTTTTGTGTGCCTACTGTACGCCCAGCGGTGAGGTTGATCTGGGGTTTCTTGGTGAAGGGTGTCGGCTCCTGGCTTCCTGGGGAGAGACGGACAAGTTACCAAGGCTGTCAACACGTGGTAGGTGGGGTCAGGGTGGGGTTCTGGGGGAATCATGAAATGATGAGCATGTGAAGACCCTCAGAAAGAGTAGGTGCTCTCTCCAGGAGAACGAGGGAGAAAACAGTGTTGAGCCAAGACCTGCGGGAGGGGGGCGGTGTGTGGCCTGACCCACTAGCCCACTGTTCTCCTGAGGGCAGAAGGGCCCAGGGCTGGAATCTGTCTCAATAATGTGTGTGGGAGCCACTGGCATGTGGTGGTGGCAGTGGGCAGGGAGGCTAGACATACTGCAATGTGCCGGCCAGTCCCCTAGGACAAAAAACACCCCTACATCCCACATAACAGTGTGACGGCTCACCAGGTGATCACGTAGGTGGGAAAATAATTCCCTGCTGGGAATTATTTGCATTTAGAATGTAACGTCATTTTACGTATAAATGCAAATTTTCTTTTCTTGGCCAGTATTAAGAGTCACTGAATTCTCTAGGAGTGCAACCACCGTGTCAGTTGAGGGAAGGTTGTTTTGTTTCTTTTGGACAGTAACCAAGAGCTGGTCACCATTTCGGAAAATGACGTCACCAGTGGCCTCGCCCACAGGACACACCTGTGACCATCCACACTTGTGGCCGTCGCCTGTCTGGGGCTCCTGGAATCTAAGTGAGAACCTGATTCTTTCTTGATTTCTTTGAGAGGCTCTAGTGTTCCCACCTATGGTTTTATGTAAATCTCCCCGCTTCTAATCCTCCTCCTTTCTTTTATACTTAGGGCATTAGATCGATGTTTTAGAGATCACATGTACAGATGAATTATATAGGTATAAATTCAGCTCCAGGATAGAAAGCCATATTACAAAATACTAGTTTTATAAAAGAAGCACCGGGTTTGCAAGCCCCTGAGTCAGGAGGTGGGGAAACGGTTTCGTGATACTGCCAGGAATGCAAGGACCGGCCAGCTCAGGGCCCACCCAGAAGCACACAAACGTCACGGATGAATCAGAGGGGGGTGCTGAATGTCACACCGCCCCTTCCAAAGCCGTGCCCTCAGGTGGGAGCTTAAAAAGCACCTTTGCCTGCCTGCTGCTGACCCACCTATGTCTGTCCTGGGCGAGGACAGCAGCTCTGAGAGCAGCACACGGCCTCCCCGGTTTGGGCAGGGAGGTGGAGGCTCGGAATCCACCTAAAATGCAGCCAGTCTCAAAGGAGTGTGAGTGACCAACATTCCCCGCCGAGAGGGGCAGGGAAATGTCAAATGAAAGGCACTTCCAGACCAACTGGCAGGTCACCTGAATAGAGGGCATGTTCCAAAGCCCTTGCATTCACTGAGAGAGAGAGAGAGGGATGGCCTTTATATTAATAAAAATGTAGTTTCCTGTTGAATAAATGTGAAAATATTTTAAAACCTGAAGGGACTGTCAGATTTCCAACCCGCCTGTAACCCCCTGGTTGGGCCCTGGCTATCCCTTAGCAGGATGAAGATGAAGAGCCAGCCAGGCATTTGCCAGGTGACCAAAGCCCCATAAATCACGTCAAGAAGCTGGAACTTAATCCCAGAGTTAATGGGAAGAGGTTGGTGAATGCTGAGCAGGGAGCAACGTGACCAGATTTGCATTTTAGAAAGTCAGTCTGGCTACAGGGTGGAGGATGGACAGGAGGGGCCAAGTTTAGAGGCAGGGAGGCCAAGCAGGAGCGCGCCCATGTCTGGGGAGTGGGGTGGGCAGGGGGGGGCCGGGGTGATCTGGATTGTCCTGGGGAAAGGTGACAGTAGCCAGGATGAGCAAACAAGCATCGAGGAAAATGTCCTGCGCTGTTGGGAGCCGGGCACCGCTCAGGGAGCCGCAGAATGGGCGGCCCCGTGGATGTGGGGCGCCCTCTGCTGGACATTTCCATCGCCCGCCGTGTGATAGGGACCTGCCTCAGGAATGAGATACTTGAATGTTTGTGACAGAGAGGGTGGGCAGGGTGGGGGGAGGGTCTCCATTCTCCTCGCGTGATCAGGGGGAGGCAGTCGCAAGGAGAAGATGGCCGGTCCCCAACCGATGAGAAAGAAGACACAGAAGAGTCTATGCTTTTCGTTTCAATGTTTGCGCCCCCATCAATAGGGGTCTGCCCTGCAGACCGGCACCGCCATGCCATGCTCCCACTAGGATTCACAGGAACCCGTGATAAGCACAGTGTTAAAATTACTTCAGTGGATATAACTGCTACTTGTACTTATTTATCAGATAGTATTTAAATGGGTATCACTACTACACATTATGAATATTTCATCAAATATTATGTTAGATATTGGGTATTATTTACCAGATACTGAATTCACAATAGCCCACAATAAGCATAGAATTAAAACACTTAGTGACTAGAACTACTCTTACTCATTGGGCATATGACTAGACATTGCCTAGTTTAATCCTCACTTCTAAATCAAGCCTGTTTTTCAGATGACAAAACTTGAGGTTCCCAAAGAGTAGGTCCCAAGCCCAAAGCTGTGTTGTTCCGCAGGCGCAGACCCTTGTCAACCCCTGGGCTGAACTCTGAGACCAGTGCTCTCTCTCCTTTGCCTCCCTGGTCCCTCTGCTGAGCCAGAGCACAGGTCCCTCTGACACATGGGGACCCCTCCTGGCTCCTGGAGGCATGGGAATGTCCTAACTGGGCTTGCGTGCTTGTGGATGGCAAGCAGAGGGGAGTTGCTTACCTTCCGCCATCCCTGGAGCAGCTCTGCAGGTAGCTCCTCACTTGAGTAGTAACTGAAGTGGGGTTGATGCCAAACGCACAGAGCCTGGCACATGCGCACTCTGAGCTCCTGCATGTCCTTCAGGGCTGTGGGGTGGGCCGTCGGGGATCCGTAGACCTCCTGGAACCCATCACCCCCTCTGGAGGAAAACAGGACTTGGTGGAAGTGATGAAAGAAGTTTTGGACAAATCCATCCGTGTGATCAGGACCACTGATTAAAGAAAAGTCATCTCTTGGTTGGGGAAGAACAGCCTCTTCCAATGACATCCTTTCAAAGGAAATCATCTCAAACTCTGTGGGGTGAGTCCCAGGCTGCTGGAGCTTCATGCGGATGCAGCAGGTCTGACAGAGCCCCTTCAGGTTTTCTCTCAGAAGGCACACCTGAGATAGATGTGAGGCAGTTGGGGAGGAAGGGCAGGTGCAGGAGGAGCCCCCACGGAACACCCGGTCCCCCACTTGCCAGGCCCTGAGCTGGGTGTTTTCCACTTGCTGCCTCGCCAGCTCTGTCTGAGGTGGACATTCACTATTCACCCACGGTGAGACTGAAGCACGGATGTTTCGGGCAACTTCCCTGCCCGGGGTCCCACGGCTCGGGGCAAACAGGCCTAGGACTTGAACTCAGACTTTTCCCACTCCCAAACCCCCAAGATTTCCCCTATAATAGTGACATTTGTATTTGGCCTGTGGCCCACTTTGACTCCCAGATCATCTTCTCCCTCCTCGGCCCACAAGGCCAGTCCTATCACACCTGGTAGCAATGTGTGGTGTTGGAGGCCACAGGCTCAGGGATTAGCCAGTCTGGATTTAATCCTGGGCCTGCCACTCGCTACCACTGGGGAAATGACTTCACTGCTCCGCGCCTCAGTTTCCTCACCTGTAAAATAGGGATAATGATAACACTACCTACCTCCAGAGGATCATATGAAGAAAAATTCTTAGAACCTGGTCCAACATATGCTCAAGAAATGCAGGCTTTTATTCACAGGGGGAGCATTTCTCAGCCCTGGGAGTTTTAGAATACCACCACCGTGTGGGGCCCACCAAAGAGGCTCTGATTTAATTGGTCTCAGGTGAAGACCACGTGTAGGTGGTTGTCAGAGCTCCCCTCCGGTGATTCCAATACTCAAGCAAAGGGGAGATGCACCCAGCCAGGGTTTCCCTGGCTGGCTGGTGTCCTGGGTCCCCTGGGGCAGTGGGCAATACCCAGCAAGTGTCAGGAAATGCTGGCATGTGCTCAGATGCCCGCTGGGTCTATGTCATTCTTAATTCAGCATCTAGATCACAGCGAGTTTGGATCTCATCTCCCATCAGTGAGAAGGGAGGTCACCCCCTCAGGCCAAGGTCATCAGCCCTGAAACACAGACAAGCTTTGTCCCATCCCGAAAGCCCTTAATCCAAACATGAAGTCATCCCAGCCCTGCCTCTGCCAAGGAAGTTCCGCCCGGGACTGATGGAGCAGAGTCCCTGAGAATTCCTGAGAAGGGACCCACCCTTCTCCTTCTGAGTCACATGCTGCTGTCCCCTGGCTTCCCTGGGACATGCAGGAGAAATTCAGGTCCATCGGGATGTGGGCTCTTTATTCCAGTTTACAAAAATGACTTCAGCTCCCTGGGTCTTTGTTTTCTCATCTGAAAACACCTCCCAGGTTTTACGGGGATTCAAATAACAGAAGACAGATCAGGGCTGCGTTAAGGGGTGGCAACTCTACAGCGCTCCTGCTGGGGGTTGTGCTGGGGCGGCCCAGGAAGTGGCCTGGAGCGCCCTCTAGGAGGGAGGGCTGCTGCGTCACTGATGAGGGGCAGCTGGCAGCGCTAGTTGTGGGGCTTGGCGGAGGGCGGGGGCGGCGCTGCAGGGGCTTGAGGCCCGGGCCTTGCCAAGAGTGGGGATTAGAGGCTGACAGACAGCAGACAAGTGCAGTTGGCACGAGTCAGACCTGTCCCCTGCTCTCTAAAATGCAAGCATTTCCCCCAAACATGTAAAGGGACCAACACTTCCTGGGCTCCTCCGCGGGCCAGGCACGGAGCAAGATGCGCCACAGGCACAACGCACGTCTCCAGGGAGCCTCCCCGCAGCCCTCCCAGCGGGCGTAGGCCTCTGTCCCGTTTAAAGAAAGCCGGGGTTTGGAGCAGGTAAGGGCTCGACTCCACGCTCCAACTCACCCAGGTGTAAAGCCAGACCCCTCCCACTCTGTTTGCAATGGGATGTGGCTGGTATGCCAGCCGGGGGTCTAAGGCCCCTCCCTAAATTATCTATTTACAATAACACAATGGAAGAGGGGCCATGAATCTAGGAAGCTGAGTTCCCTTCAACATTCATTTACTCATCCTTTCAAAAAATATTTACTGAGCACCCACTGGGTACTGTGTGGGGCACTGGGAACCCAAGAGGGAGCCAGACAGACTTGGTCTGTGGGTTGATGGGGCCGGCATTCCAGGGAGTGTGTGAAGAGTGAGTAGGGAACAGAAGCAAAAAGTAAACAAATCAACAAAGATGATGAGAAATTATAATGAAGGGCTATGCATCAGTTATCTTTTGCTGTGTAATAAACACCCCAAGCATCTAGCTTAAAAGGACCATCATTTATTTCCTCATAATTCTGTGATTTAAGCTGGGCTTAGCTGGGTGGGTTTTCTGCTGGTCTTGTCTGAGGTCATTTATAGCCTCAACTGTCACCAGGTGACTCAACCGGGGCCGGAGGGTTTAAGAGGCCAAATGGAAAGGGCCATCTGAGGCCCAGCTTTGGTACTAGCACAATGTCACCTCAGTACTTCCTATTGGCACAGTGAGTCGAAGAGCGGCTGGAATTCAGGAGATGGGAACATGAACTCCCCGATGGCCATGTCTTTCAAGCTAACCCGGGCTAGGAAAGACATCAACAGGGTGGTGACCAGGACAGGAGTCAGAAATCAGGCCCACATACATATTTGCTTGGTCTGGGTAGTAATACTTTTTCCGAAAAATCGAATTAAATCAATGCAGAAACCACAGCAGTTCATATAAAACTCAAGATTTTCCAGCGCTTTGGGAAGAATCAGAAGGTCTGGCAACATGGGGCTCACATTTCCACACGGCAGCAGGGTGTCTGCTGAGCGGCGCTGCTTCGGCTAGACAGGCGTCACTCCCCAGCCCGTCACCGTTCTCGCCTCTGCTTCGTGATTCCTAACCGTGAGGCTGAGTGCCCGCTGCCGTTGGGGCTCTTCGGCTGTTGCTGTTCTGACAGGAGCGCCCAGAAGGAAGTGAAACATCCCTCCTCCCTGGAAAGTGGAAAAATGAAAGACGAACCGAGAAGAGCCCGTTTGCTTATTTGCATCATGTATGTTATTTGTATTTGCAGCAATTCAGCAGTAGATTCTCTATACCTCTTCGTTCCTTTGGAACTTCTAAGGCCATTTCGGCATCTTCAACCCTTCTGATGGAAAGCTGGGGGAGATGAGCAGAGGAGGCCCCCACAGTGAGGTGCCACTGATGCTTCGCTCTGACCCATGAGAAGCTGGTGGCCAGGATGAGCGTTAGGTGAAAAGCACAGTATGTGCCAATGTTCTGTGGTCACGGGGGCCCCTGGGGCTGGAAGATGAAGTGTCAAGTGACCCAAAAGTAAAGGTGGGGCGGAGGGTAAAAAAACACTTTGCAGAGGTTCCGAGGTGGCAGCACGCACACCTTGGGCTCCACTCAAGGCAGCGGGGCAGCGGTAAGGGGCTGTGAGCCGGGGAGTGGCAGGGTGGGACCGCCAAACACAGAGGAAGCAGACTGAAGGGACAGGGCTAGGATTTGGAGCGATGGGTTTTTTAAGAAGTTAAGAGGAATCGACAGAGATTGCTGGTGAAGACAGGAGGGTCTGTCTGTCGAAATTCCTTGTCCTGCCCATTTTCTAAAGGAAGCCTGGGTAAAAAGAGGCCTCCAGGACCTCAGGTGGGCCCAGGACTTCCGCTGCAGTCTCTGCAGGTAGGACGCTGGAGTGGCTCGGATCTAGAGAAAAGTCACACCAGTGAGTTCCGGCTTATGAAAGCCTTGGCAACACCCCGCCGACCCTGGAAGCAGGATGTCTGCCATGTGGATGGTTCTCAGCTCTGGCCGCACGTTACAATCACCTGGGTCCTATTCCCGGGCCCTTCCAAACTAACCCAATTAGAACTTCTGCAGGGTAGGGTTAAGTTTCCTATGGCTGCTGTAACAAACCACCATAAACTGAGTGGCTTCAAACAACACACATTTGTTATCTTACAATTCTGGAGGTCAGAAGTCTTAACGTGGGTCACACGGGGCGAAACTCGAGGTGTTGGCAGGGCTGTTTTGTCCTGGAGGCTCCAGGGGAGAACCCGTTCCCTTGCCTCTTCCAGCTCCTAGAGGCACCTGCATTCGTTGGCCTCCGGCCCTGCGTCACTCCAACCCCTGCCGCTGCTCTCACATCTTGTGATGACACTGGGCCCACTTAGCTAAACCAGGATTACCTCCCCATCTCAAGATCCTTAATTGCATCTGCAAATTCCCTTTTGTCACGTCAGGTGACAGGCTCACTGGTTCTGGGATTAGGACATGGATGTGTTGTGGGTAGAGGGGGCATCATTCCATCTACTAAGGGGTTAAGGCACCTCAAGTTTTTTTCCTGCTGAGTGAGTAGATGAAAGGGAGTTTGCCAGCACAGCTGGCTCTTCTGGCCATGGCTCGACGGCCTGGAGCCATGGGGACCCTCAAAACAGAGGAAACTTTGTTAGTGCTGGTCCCACCGTATTGTGCCTAATGACACAAGGAGATGGTGTAAAGACAGAAGGTCAGTTGTAGAAAGAACGCAGGCCCAGGTATCACACAGACCTGGGTCCAATTCCCGGCTCTCCCTTAAGACGAGCGATGTGACTTGGAGGAAGTGACTTAATGGTTTGTGCTTTTCTCATCTGTTAAGAGAGGGTCCTAATGATCTTGTAGGAAAGTTGTGAGGATGAAAATTAGCAAAGGACCCACCACAGGGCCTAGGATGTTAAGTGTTAGGATGGGAGGAAAGACAGCTAAGAGCAGCTGACACCCCAGGCAGATGACACCCCTCCCCTTCCTCCTCCCTCCCTCCCTGCCTCAGGGCTGCGCTGGGGGGACAGCAGCTACAGCGGCTGGGGAATCTGGCTGGCCTGGACTTGTTAGTCAGTTTCCCCTTTCCTGGCCATAGCTGATAAGTATATCCTGCTGGTTAAAAATACATCCACCCTTACGGTAAGATTCCCAGGCTGGGAATCCTCTCAGCACCCGCCTCCCACCTGGGGAGTCTTGTCCTACAAACAGTTTAGGAGTGGCTGTGATTCCCGGGCAGCACCAGTGGGACTAGACACTTCGCAGCCCTGCCGTGCTCTGGGATGGAGAGGAGGCCGTGACCGCCACTGGGGAGGCGGCAGCCTGGGCGAGGCGGTGGGGATGGCGTGCAAAGCATGGCTCCTGTCCGCCCTGTCTACGCCCAGCAGCTCTGCCAGAGCTGAGGAACAAAAGCCTAATAACCGGCAGAGGCCTTAATGTCTGCCGGCCGTGGTTCCCAGTACCAAAGCAGCTCAACTTCTTCTCATCACGACCCCGTGGCCTGGGGTCCTGTCACTGTCCTCAGGAGACTGAAGCACAGGGGTAAGGAACTAGCCAAAGAACGAGTTGGTGGTGGAGACTGGATGTGAGCTCAGCAGTCTGGCACGGAACTGGTGGGTTGGGTCCTCTTGAATCTAATTTAGAAAAGTAGTTCAGAAGGCTCCTTGCAATTTCCTGACGGTGTGAAGGAGAGCTGATCTGCAGGTCCCCCCAGACACTGGCCGGCACACGCACTCTGGCGGCACACGCACTCTGGCGGTTGACGCCGAGAGCCGCCTCCCAGCACACGCCAGACCTGCGGCCCCCTCCAGCCTGGATCTCGTCACCCCAGGGACATCTACATGACACACCACTTGGGAAATGAAAGTGGATTCCCCAGTTCCTCAGTCTTCCCAAACACATAGCATTCAGAGTGTTGATTTTGTTTTTTTACTTGCTCTTTATGTTCTATTCCTCCTCTTATTGAGATGTCACAGAACACAAACCATTTCTGGGTGTATAATTTGGTGGCATTTTGCACATGCACAATGTTGTACAAACATCATCTCAACACCCCAAAGGAAGCCCTGTGCCCTAAGCGGTCACTTGCCATTGCTCCCTGCCCGAGGGCCCCGGCAGCCACTCGCCCACTGTCTCTGGATTTGCTTATTCTGGACACTTCATATAAATGGAACCCTACACCATATGGTCCTTTGTGACTGGCTTCTTTCACTCAGCATCAGTTTTTCAAGGCTCAACCATGTGTCAGTGCCTTGTTCTTTTTAATGAATGAATGAGAGTCCATTGCATGGATGGACCACACTTTGTGTATCCATTCATCCACCGATAGTTATTTACAGGGCTGTTCCTTCCTTTCGGCTAGTGTGCCTAGTGCTGCTGTCAACATGTGCATACTAGTCTTTGAGTCTGCTTTCATTTCTCTTGGGTTCATACACCTAGGGCTGGAATTGCTGGGTCACATGGTAACTCTGTTTAACTCGTTGAAGAACCGCCCATCGGTCTTCGACAGTGGTTGCACTATCTTACGTTCCCACCAGCAATGTACAAGTGTTCCAATTTCTCCACATCCTTGGCAACACTTATTTTCTGTTGTTGTATTATTATCATTGTTGTGTATCCCAGTGTGTGTGACGTATTTATCCTTCACTTTGAAAGCGCTGGTTTTATGTAATGAGGAATTACTGCCTTTGCCCTTCAGACAAGGAAATCCAGGGATTCAGTCTCAT